>BRZM01001388.1:34523-131339 GCA_033238685.1 Lates japonicus
AACACATTCCCTCTGTTGGTGTCCCCCACTTGTAAAATATGGTTAATAAACTCTATATCTAATCTGTTGACTAGGAGGTCCTATAAAACATAAAAAAAATAGGAGAAATAATTTGTTATAAATTCTCACAGCCTGAGATGATATATTCATATAGCTTGTTTTATTTTACCTAATGTCAGCAACACAAATATTCAGTTTTCAAATTGGCAAAATAATTAATTAATTAATTAATCATCCAAATGACTGCTGATTAATTTTTCTATCCAATGATTAATTGACTAATTAAGTACTTTTTATTCAGCACTACCTCCTAATTCCACAAACTGTCTATGTAGAGTTTTTGGAAGTCTTATACATAACCTATTTAACATGTTAGCTTAAATGTTCCTTATTTGGTTTAATAACAATGTTTTACAGTCATTTATGTATCTTATAAGCTTCATTAAACTCAAGAGTTATAATTTAATTAATATAATTTAATTCTATTTTAATGCATTAAAGGAAGGCCGGTACAATGAAAAAGGCTGATTTGCCTTTTTCATTCGATGAGATCTCCGACAATGAGAGAGTGAGCAACAAACACAGGATTAATAAAAGCAATACTACAAAGCAGAATAATATTAGTAGTCAAAATTGTAAACAAAGTATGTTTTCATTTTCCCTCAGCTCTAGTGTGTGTGTGTGTGTGTGTATGTAGCAGGTATTTTAATGAGATAACTCTCAGTAGTCATCCCTGTTGTGCTGTTGTCACCTATTAGCTTGCAAAGTCCTGTGTGTGGGAGACAAAAAAAACCAATGTGCATGGTCTGTGATAGTGTGTGTGTGTGTGTGTGTGTGCGGCGCGTCTGCTTGTTGTCACCCATTAGCTGACAAATCCATGCACAACCTCAAGTCATACAGGCCCTCAGAGGGATCACACACACATACACACACAAACACACACAAAAGAAACAATGCAATCCCTTTTAAAGCTACAGAAACCTTGATGTTAGACACTTGGCAGTGGATGAGGAGTTCCTTAGCTCAAGATCAAAACAACCAGGAAAAAAAAAGACAGGACGAGGAAAACAAAAAACAAAAAAAAGGACAGAAGAAGAAAACTTCTGTCGTCTACCAGACAGCAAGGTAACATAACTTTTTCTTTGTTTCTTTCCCCTCTAGAGTTGGATACAAAACACCAGAACAACAACAATGAAAAAATGACAAGTCGGCATGAGGGAACGGTGGCTCTAGAAGTTGAAAAAAGAAAGAACGAGCAAAAGAAAGAACGGCGCTGGAAGTTGCTTTACAGCAGAGCGAGAGCGCACAAAAACACTCAGACCACCAGATTTTATGCAAGAAACAGGAGGAAGAGAAGTGGTTATTATGTGGTCGATCAATGTGTAGGTCAGAAATTTCAATATGCCTTTGATATCTGTTAGAAAAGACCAAAATTCAGACTTTGGGTTTTGCATGCTGAGGAAATCTCGATATAGAGGTCACTTTCTGAGCACAGATAAAAATATGTAAAAGTAAAAAAAAGAAAGAAGTTTTAAAACTTGGGATGCTACATGATGCCATACTTAGGAATAGTTTGACATATTCACTTTTTGACACTTTTCTGATGCCTGCTCCATAAATATAGGCTACAACCAGAATAGTTAGCTCAGCTCTTTATAAAGACTGGAAAATGAGGAAAATTTGCATACTTCAAGTCACAATGAATTGCACTCAAAATGGTAAAAAGTTAGTTGGACACTTCTCACCGCAATGGTCGCCATCTTGGCCCGTATTAGTAGAAAGAAGGGAACAGCAACATATTTTTAAACTTAGCGTAAGGAAGGATGACACATCTGTGGTGCTGATAGAGATGTAATCTTATGACACATAGCACGGGAGGCACACGCAAGAGAAAGTAGAATGTGCTGGGCGGATGTTTTGATGGGGACAATTGTGGTTACATGTTGCAATCCCATCATTTCAATTAGTGGCTGTGTTTGATTTGAGAAAACACTTCTCTGTTGAGATTACACACTACGCCTGCGAGGTATACTACGTACACAGTGTACTTTGTAAGTAGATGAATTAGGATATCAGTGTGAGACACAGCATGTTTCCGTCCTTATGCTAAGCTAAAGCTAACCATCTCTTGGCTCCAACAACAGATTTACAGTACAGCTATGACAGTATCAATCTTTTCCCCTAATTCTTGACAGGAAAGCGAATAAGTATTTTCCCAAAACATCGAGTCAAACTTTAAACCCCACAACAAGTTAATGGTCTAATTGCTGAAGTCATAGAAAATTTTGTGAGCTAAACACAGGGTCACAAACCAGAGAAGATCGTGAAATCTGAGCTGATCAGATGAAACTGTAAAAAAAGTTCACCACAACCCAGGCTGAATCCCAGGGCCATCTTAACTGTAACAAAAACAGTGGCCAGAGACAAAATGTGAAGTGATTTCTCTAGATGAGCCACAAAGACAGAAAACCATCAAGTAAGACTCTGAGCAAGGATTTTAGCTATCTAAGTTAATAATGGCGATACACTGCTGCAATACTTCTGCTTATTTTACTGTGGTAGCCTCAAATTTGAAGTTATTAAGTTAGTGCAGCATTAAAGTTTAATTGCTGGTGTTGTGATGAGACATGAGAATGTCATAATGGAGAGTGAAGAAAGAGACAATATTTCCTCTTCAAAGAGGCAGAGATGTGACAGAGAGGGAGCAGAGTGAAAGTCAGGTGTCCTTCAAAGACAGACCGACCACGATGAGAATGATTAAAAACAGAGTTTATGACAGGTGAAGGAGGAGATGAGAGAATTGTCTCGGTGCAAGGACAAGAAGTATGACAATGAAGGAGAGAGATAGAGAGAGACAGTGATGGAAGAAAAATGAGCATACAGTACTAACCTTGAGGCAAGACTGAGTAGAGCAGGAGACAGGGTTGCGTGTAAGATAAAAGAGGGAAGAGGCGGAGAAGGAGAGGGAAGGTGAGGAGGAGACAGGAGTTGGTGGGTTGCTTGAGCAGTCACTCTTCAAAGAGGAAGAGATGAGAGACAGGAGTGACAGAGAGAGAACAGTGAGAAACTGCGGGTGGACGGAGACAGGCATGACCAAGCAAACAGCTGGACAGGCAGGCAGACGATCACATAGACAGACAGACAGGTCAAATGCAGGTACTTCTTCTTCTTTTCGGTAAAGTAATCAGGGTTATAAAATGCCTGCTCACCTTACATGACCTTTAAAGACGCAGCCTCTACACACGCTTAAGGGCACACCTCAAAACTGCAATGCAAACCACCATGAAGATGAGCAATCAGCCAATCAAAGCATAAAGCTGAGAGTGTGCTCACTATAGATTATTTCTTCTTCAGTGGTTTGGATATTTGCGATCGACTTCTTCGCCTCCGCTGGACTAGCCTTGAACAGTATGCGGCTTGTGGAATTGTGGAAAAGCCTCACCAAAGAGCTGGCATGCAAACATTGAATCACGGTTTGAGAAGAGTTACTTTCTAAATTGGTTGAGCCCAAAGTGTTCCACACGATCCTCCTCATGTGTTTGGTCAAACTGGCAAGCCAAACTCCAGGGTGAGCTTATGCGCAGGGCGCACACTAATGACAGGCGTGCCAGAGACAAATTGTCCATTACAGAACAATATAACCACGCGTAAACTTCTCTAATTTCCCATTACTCAGGTTTATCTACATATCTCAAACCTCCTTCCTTTTTATCTCATTTTCTCCTTTTTTCCCTCTCCAGGTTTCCTGTCAGTTTATTTCTGTTTCCCTATACGTACTGCCTGGTCTTTTCTCTCTCTCTCTCTCTCTATGTCCCCACCAGTTATTTCAGTTCTGTCTACGCTGTTTTTCTCCTCACCACCACACCTTCCTTTCCCTTTTTTTCCTCTTTCCCTCTCTCTGTTTTCCACTCTTCCATTCGATCCTTTATTTTGGCCATCAGGGCAGTTACCAATCCATTTCCCCTCAGTGTGAAGTCACTCAGTGCTCCAATTACCATCCTAGTTGAAATAAATAACTGGTGTACCATTACAGCTGGGTTACACTAGGGAAAGACAGGGCTGATTTTACCCATATTTAACCCACATCCCCAGTCTTTCATTAGCAATGTTCGATGCTCACTCACTTAGCCCAGGAGTTAGCCTTAGAAGCCAAGCTAAGAGTTGTTAAGCGAATCATATCCTCCTCTGACATACCTGTTAGCTCGAAATTAAGTCTTGAATTCACAGCAGGTTAAGTAGCCCTGGGTTAAAGTCTGATAGTACACTTAATGTTACAGGGTCCAGAGCTTGTGGGTTCACTTTCTAGTTACTGAATCTGGCAGCAATCTTAAACACAGTTAACAGGTTTCCTAACACTGCTTCTTATTTTTAGAGTTACAGATACTTACATCTGTGGACAACCAGTAAAAGTGAATCAGATTAAAACTTAAAAACACACATGGGGTTACAGGTTACATAAAAGCCCTGATCCTGACGGGCACATCCTCTGTACAGTGTTTACCATGGGCGGTCCTGGTCCTGAGTTTAAGGATGTAACGTTAGCTGTCTTGCTCTTTGTTGATTTTCAAGTTCATGCTCCAGCAGCCACAGTCAAGCGATGACTTGAGTAAAATTATATTCATCTCTTGTAATGTTCCAATGTGAAATATATGTTAAAAGTGAAATAACAGTCTGATTTTATATTTTGTTCTGAGTCTTGTTTAAAATGAATCAGATGGCGACATTAAAAAAAAAAGTTTACTGAGGACAGTGTTTTCAAAAGAAACTTACTGGAGCTAACATTAGTTAGTAATTAGCAGCTGCAGCTGATAGAATCTACTAGCAACACTTGTAATTTTCAGATATGTACTTTCTGTCTGATATTGACAAAATTACTATGACTTCCTAGATAAACCTACATTTGTTTCTGTTACATGTGCCATCTGAAGACAGGAAGCTTGACGATAGTAGCAACATTAACTCAGGAGGACAGGGGGCGTAGCAAACAGACAAGTCTTCCCTTTTACCGTAATGCTCAACCACAGCCTTAACTTAGCACAGATATAGTTTCCCTCATTACACATCTAACAGCTAAATGAAACCTCTGATCACGAAGATGTATAAGTATCGCATAATCATACCCTCTAATATAACCTCTGAAAACCATTTACTTCACGTGACGAATATGTATTGTGCTGGTGTAAAAGAGAAGTTACATTTCTCATAAAAATCTACTCTAAATTTAATTCTAATTTCACTATTACAGGACATGATTCTCCAAACACACTGGCGCAAGCCTAGATTAAATACCTTCCCAGTTTCCTAAAGAGTAGTCATAAAAGTTCAGATAGTAAATATCAGTTACTGAGATTTTATGGTAATCCTCTGGGAGAAGGAAACATCTTTCAAGTACATATGATGTAAAGAAATCCCACATGTACACCCACCTACACTTTTAAATAGTTATAAGTTACATTATAAAATTATTTGTCCTCAAACTTAGCACTGCTGTAAATCTAAATCTGTACTGGCAGACAAATAACACACACACATCCAGTTTAAAGACAGCAGGTGCTGAATTGTAATACCCTACTATTTCTACTGGCTGAGCGGAGTTACAGTGAGGAAATACCCCAAATGTCCCTAAATCATTAGCAACCATTACTCACGGTCAAACTACTAAACACACAGACAGGCCAGGAAGTAAAGCAGAGAGAGAGGGGAGGTTAGAGTGGGAGTGGGTGGGAATCATATCAAGGAAGAAACTGGAGGGAAAGATTAAAGAGACAGAAAGAGAGGCAGGCGCAGACAGATAGCATATGAAGGTTCCAGAAATCAAAGGCGTCGAGATGCATATAGACAGAGACGGACCAGTTCCGCAACACAGACAGCTCAAACCCTCAAAGACAAACTCACTCTCACCGCTAAACACAACCTATTTCAACCTCTTTCTACACTTCAAATTATTTTTTAATGTTGCTATTTAACTCTTGGCCATGAGATAAGACCTCTGACCCCCTCCTTAAAACAGCTGTTGTTAAAGAGCTGTGTTAGTTTCATACAGAGACACTCCTAACGGACACACAGGTTGAACAATAGACAGAAGGATAGAAACAGATCTTCAGGAGGCAGGTAAACACAGAGAGCAGCAGGCAGGCAGGCATGCAGGCAAACAGATAATCAGAAACAAACAGAAGAATAGACAGATAAGATTAAGACTGAATAATAAGGTAGATATAGTGTTCACTGGCAGACATAAAGGCAGAGACAGATAGGTTTGATCCAAAATTACACGAACAGGTAGAAGTAGTTAGAAGAAACATTTCATTCCTGTTATTACAAAAGAAATAATACAAAACTTAGTGAACTGTCCAGACTCTAATGAAAGAAAAGACATGTTAAACTCTACCAAGTCAAGCATCCTCAGCTGAAAGTAAAACAAAAAAGTGAGCGTGAAAACAGAGCCACTAAATGAAAGAGTGCATCATTGACGGGAACAAGGGCTCACAGGTTTCATGTGCTACTGCAGCAAGACTAGTGCCAAACTGTACCCTCATTTACAAACTTTGGGGAGCAGTTTGGCTTGTCACTACTGCAACAACGGGCAAACCGCTTCTGCTGATGGCACAGATGTGTAAGAGAGCACAACTCGCGCCGATTACTGAACTTTAGGGAATTTTCCAACCTGCAAACAGTCCAAATAAGCCTTAATAGAGGCTTAGTGGATACTAATCCAAAATGCTGCAACTCTTTGATGGTGATTATTAGTGAACATACTCAGCTATGTCCCATGTGGAAAAGGCTGTAAAAGTGAGGAAATCTCTTGACCGATCACATTTATTTGTCTGTTTATTTTTCTTTTAATATGATAAACTGCATGGAAAAATGATTTTTAGGAGTTTACCAGCTAATTCGTTGATTATCTATCAGTCTGCTGATGTCAAATTGCTTCTTTTATCCAATCAACAGTCAAAAATTTAAATACTTTTGGTTTAATATATGACAAAGAATTTTTGCAAGAAAAATTCTAATCAGTTGTTTAAATATTGCCAGCAGTTGACACAGCTACTCAATTTCTGCACTAAAGTTGTATTGCAGAGAATATTTCAACAAGCGTGCTTATAAGAACATGTAGCACTCACTGATTACTATGCCCATCATTTAAAGATATAACTTACCGATGCATTACCATATAAAAATAAGGAAAACCATCTTGTAGATGTGACTATATGTGTCAAATGCTGTCGAAAATATTCTAATCTTGATGAAGGAACCTCTGATCAATCTAAATCTATGGATTTTCTACATCTGAGGCTTGTGGTCACTTTTTTTGAAGCAATAATAAAGTGTTTATCATTCATCAACTTTTCCACATGGGGTGGTTGCTATCACAGTGCTCTCATATCCGTCCTCTGACAAGCAAACTGAGTTTTTGTCGTTGTCGGGGTTCAACTGACTGACAGAATACCAACCACTCCACATTAGGTAGTCCCACCAGCCCCCATAGGCTGCTGAGGGCACTTGGCGGGGAGGGCTGATTTAGCGACTGCTGGGAAGCATACAGATGAGAAGCAGGAGGGATTTCTGAGGGTGTGATAGGCGCTACGCACACACACACACACACACACAAACAAACATAAACCCACTCACGCAGATCACGGAATCACATGAATGTATACATTTGTGTGCATACACACATGTGAATATGGTAGAATGACAAAAATAAGAAGAGATGATGACAGAAGAAATAAAGAGAAACAAGGAGAAAAGGGAAAGGGGGGGACAAAAAGGAGAGAAAATTGAGAAAAAGGGGAAAACTAAAGGATTAGTACTTTAGGGAAGATTACCATAGACTCCAACAGTATATTTGCCTGAAATTGAATAGAGAATTAGCCAAAAGTGGAGCCTATCATACTTTATATAATCATTTAACAAGTGAAGACAGTCTTGGTTGTTTTCTGTTGACTTAGGTTAATAGAGGAAGGACAGAGATACTGGGAACACTGTAGAAAGGTTTAAGAAGTTTTCTCATTTATCCTCCTCACCTCTCCAGTTCGTGGATCTTTTTCTCCTTGTCATTCTTTTCGTCTCCATCTCCTCAGGATCTCCAGCAGCCGTTCCACCTCGGGACTGGGCCTTTCCAGCATCCTCCTAGCCGGGTCACTTCCTGCTCAGGCAGGAGATCGTTCGAGGAGTTCAGTGCTAGCCAGGACTCTGCTGCTGCCTCTGAGCCTGGAACCAAGTGAATTATTAAAATAAACCAGCGTTAGCTTTAAATAAGTGACCATCGTTTGATGGGCGATAAGTTCACTAAAAGGATGTGCCAACAACAACATGTGTGAGGAGGATCTGGTGGATGGATTTGATAGAAGTGACACATGCCTTGTTCAGATGGCCTAAGAATAATTGGTCTATAATTGGTCTTTGGTTAACAAAATAATATTCACAGACCAGGTTTTGGGGACCGGACACAAGATCTATAAACTTTTATACAAACATTTACTTGAATATACATTCAGCAGCTCAGGTAGACTACATTACCATATTTGAGACACAAGCTTTAACATAATGTGGCCTCATCAGTTGTAATTAAAATCTAAAGTAATTTAGCGAGAACAGCAATACCAAACCTGGCTAATACAAAAAAAGGACTATGTGCAATACATTTTAGGAACCTTTGTTTCTGTTTAAAAATACATATGAATCTTTTTAAAATCTAATCTGTTTTCATTTAAAAGGTAGCAGCATAAAATGATGATGAGAAATAGTTTGAATCTTTCTGCTCCTAAAAAGATGAGCACTTCTTACACACTGGAGCCTGGGGCCAAGGCTAATCAACATGCTAACAAGCTCATAATGATGATGTTAACATACCCAGCAGATAATGAAGCTAGTAGGCATGGTTGGCAGCCTAATGTTTAGCATGTTCACCATCTTAGTTTAAGCGTGTTAGCATGCTAACATTTGTAATTAGCACTAAATACAAAAATACAGCTGAGGTGGATGGAAATGTCTACATTAGATTTGTATCTGGTCATAAATCAAAGTATTAGACATTATATTTATAAATGTTTATGTGGTACTGGTGTGAAAGTATGTTATTAATAAATCTAAGCATTTGGCTCATTAGAAATTGTCATTGATGGTGTGGGTTGATTTCCTCGTGCAACATGCAAACCTAGAATGATTTATATAATTAGCTTGAGCAGGAAAAGTAAAAGAAAGAGGTGAAGGTTGCATTGGCTTCGTAACAACACTCTCTCAACTTTGAAGACAGTGAAAACGAGAAAGAGAAAGAAATGGAATGAAACAAAAGAAAAAAAACAAGTTATAACCAGCTTAGACGTTAGAACAGCTGTGTGTGTTTCCCAGAAGCAAATGTTGCTCTTGGGACAGATTGACTTTAATGTGTGTGTGTACACCGCCTTGGTCCCAATACATAAACCCCTGTGGTTTGGAGTAATACGACAGTTTTACAGGTCTTTATGTGGAGGAAATGTTTGGGTGTCTGATGATATTATAGGAAGATCTAGGCGGAGGAGAGGGGAGAAAGACAAATAAGAAGGAAAAAAACATCACACACAATGTCACATATGAATTGTCAATCAATTTGAACACACAGACACAGGTTTTGGTCTTTTCCATCCATGTTAACAGAAAAGGGCTGAGAAATAAACTCAAATGAAATGAGAGAAACACCAGAGATTCACTGACACCTTAATATTCATTCTCTCTCTCTCTCTCTCTCTCACACACACACACTTATACGCACACACACACCTACATACACATTCAGGGTGTGGTGGTGGTGCTGTCTTCTCCACTCTGTGAAAATGGCTGTAAGGCTGTCAGTGAGCCGTCACACACACCATTTTATGGGTTGCTGTGTGGGAGAGAATATATAATATACAAACACACACACACACACACACACACACACACACACACACACACACACACACACACACAGCTAGTCACCTCTTGGAAACAGTTGAGGAAAACAAGAAGGAGAAAGAAAGAGATGAAGTTCTTTGGTCCTCCACTTCTGTTCACTTGTGTTTCTGCCTGTTCAGCATGTATGCCTTTGGTACTCTCTTCACCTCTGAGACTCTTTCTCTGTTTTGGTCCAAATGTTGCATAAGACAGGTGCTGGAAAAAACCTCTAGTTGCCTCTGTGAAAACGTCTCATTTTATGCTTTTGCAATTTCATGAATAATTTGTTATTTCCATGTAACTGAATCTTTTCAGCTAACAACTAACTTCAGCTGGATTTCTCCCAGTTTGTTACACTCCTCTCTTCTGCTCCAGGCGATCTCCAGACTCTTCCAGCTGTTGTCCTTCTTCGGAAGTCGGGAAGAAGCCAGAGAGGAAGCCTTCTCCTTCAGATCATAGCGTGTCTGGAGGAAAGAAAGCATGACAGAAATTACTTGTAATGAAGGAGGTGCAAATGTTGTCACTATCTGCTGTAAAAGATATTGAGGTCCATTACAATGTGGGTCTTTTTCTAATTTTCTTCCAGTTGTGATAATTGTATTTACAAAGTAATTACTCTAAACCACTTTATTACAAACCAAAGGTAGTGCATGTGAAATGTTGGTAATAATCCCCATTGCACAGTAAGTATAGCAAGTAAGCTAGGTCAAAAGTTGAACAGGAAATTGACCTGTAAACTGCAATGTTGTTTACAACCACCACAGTTTAGAGTTTACGTTCTTTTTCTTATCACATACGTTTTCAGTAGGGCTTTTTTGCAATGTCGCTGGTCTCAGTAATCTCCAAAGTAATGCTGTTTTTATTACTGATATGAATTATATGGATAATATTACAAAGACAAATCCAAAAATCAAGCTGTAATAATGGAATTATCCTTAAGGTCTTCCTACAGTTAGGATACTGACTCTATCTTTTGTTCCTCAAAACCTCTTTCCCACTTGACCTGTCTCTTTCTCACTCTTCAGCTCGATCCCTCATCCATGAAGGCTCTCACTCCTTTCTTTCTGGTCTTTTCCTCTTTTGGTAGGGCAGTGAAACAGAAACCAACAGGACCAGAGGACGAACACTCAGACAATTTTACCCATGACTGTAATACCAACTCAGACTCACAGTCATCATGACTGGGCTTTGGTCAGAGAAACCTTGCTGCTTACTCTGATTATATTTAGGTACACATATATATTGCTGTTGTCAGACAAACCCACATCTGTGTTTAGCAGTGTAGAGGAATCTTATTTTCTCCCAAAGTTTTCCCATGTATTTTTAAAATTATATAATTGAAACAGCAACAGGTTTACTTATTTACAAACACAAAAATTAGCTGAGCAAAGCGAGGACAAGAAAAAGGACTTTTCTCGAGTAAAACATTTGTGCATTTGATTTAGGATGTAAAGAAATTACCAATATAATATATACAAAATTTGGAGAAAACTTGCTCTTGCTCTCTGATATTTGTGTCCCGTCTGTACTAAATAAACTACAGCCAACAGATTGTTTAAGCAGCTTAGCATAAAAAGACTGAAATGAGAGAGAAAACTGCTAATCTGGCTCTGGAAAAAGTGAAAAAAAAAATCAAACTTCCAGCCTCTCAAGCTCACAAATAAACATGCTGTGCCTTACTGGTGAATGGGGTTTATGTTTGAGCCCTCAGTATTAATATCAGTTCCTTGTTCAGTAGTTTAGGTACCATATTCCTGCCTTTTTGACATCTGGCCTTCTTTGCGTCCACATTTGGCTCCACAGCGGATGCAGAGTTACAACTTACATCTTCTTTTATGGGTATGAGCGCATTGTTTTAAAAAGAAAGACCTCTAAACAGACACACCTGCTAACTCCTCTGAGGACGCTGCGGTAAATACATAAAATAAAAAGAGATTTGCTAAAATGTTGGTTTTCCTGAAGTGGTTAATCATAACACCAACTTCTTTGTCCAACCACTGCTTGCTAGACAAAAGAGAAGTCAGCATCTGAAAATGCTTTGTCATTCTCTGCCTCTGCTTTGCTGTTTTATAGATACCAAAGGGTCAGGCAGGAAGATTCAACTCCATCACTGTTTTCCAGTGGTTGTAGGTACTGCATATTGTTGTCAAAGGAAACGTGACTGTTTATCGTTGCTGTCCTTCACTGCGAGGACCTTGGGTGAATTCTGCGGTCTATCTACGGTGATAGATCAATCACGTTTTGTAACAGGGGACACAGAGAGGGAGAGGAGAGAAAAGTGTGTTTTTCTGACATAGCTCAGATATGGATGTGTGTGTCTTCTACCTCACGGTCAGCCAGGTCAGCCTGCAGCTGGGAAACTTTTTCCCTCAACTCCTTCAGCTCCTTCTTGCTGGACTCCATCTCCTCTCCTTTTTCTCTCTCTTCCCTCTCTCGCTGCTCCTTCAAGCGCTCAATGATCCTCTCCTAAACACAAGGAAGGACGAGGAGGAGAAGGAGCGGATGGGAGTTAGAAGGACAGAGAGAGAAGGAGGGAAGGGAGAGGAGGTGAAAAAGTAGGCAAAGGTAGAGGGCATGATGGAGAGAGAGAAGTGGACAGAGAATAAAATCACCTCATACACTCCTACAGTCATTCGCAGTCACTCGATATCAAGTTTCTATACCAATAACAGTCACATTAAACTTTATGTACATGGCAGCTTTGACAGGATCTAACAGCCAACAGTGATTTTAGACACGTAGTACATTCTGGCGCAAGGTGTAAAATTCACAACCACTAAAACACTATAGACGCGGTCCAGCTATAGAACAACGCAGCGGCGAGTTCAAGAACAAGTACAAAAGTTCACACACACAAAAGCAGTTTAGAGTGTGTACTGGCTGTTCTGTGCAGACAGTTTTGGAAGGTGAGGACATTTAATAAGGTTTTAAGATTCAAGTAAGAAATTAGGTTAGAGCATGTAGATGTGATGTTAAGGTTAGTGTTAGTGGTTAGGGAGAACATGACTGTCCTCACAGCTATAGACTAATAACTGGTTTGTGTGTGAATTAGTATATAATCTACAGTAAAGTCTACTTGGGTAAGGATCAAACAAATTCTGACTGGGTGTTATAAATAAAAACAATATTAACAACCATATTTGCAAAATCATAATATTAATATTTAAGTAGATGAATGAAGCACAAACAAAATGTTATGTATAAAACTGAAGCAAGACACGGGATAAAAACACTGAAAGTTAACATAATATTTCTGTTCTGCCTTGAAACATAACACTCACAATGGAATGTGTGTGATAGAAAAAAGAAACCAACAAAAATAAAGAGAGCAAACGAAGGATGGAGAGATGGAAAAATAGGAAGGAAGAAACCGAGAGCCAAAGATATCCAAGAGCACCAAAACAATTAAAATGAACGGGGGGAAATCTTGCGAAAGTCGTTTGAGTGAAGCAGGAGTCGTCAGCTGCATCATCCTGCCAACACTCACACATCCAGCTGACACTCTGAATATTAGTCACAGGACAATTAATAGCCCCGTTTCCTGTGTGTGTGCAAGTGCGAAGGAGATTGAGTCAGTAACATAATCGTGCGTAACAGTACAAAAATATATTCTCATCAAACACTTTAAAGTGGTCTGCTGGTCTAAATGTCACTGGTTGTTTTCCCAGAATCAGGGTCAAGTCCTCTCTTTAAAACAACCTGAAGAATAATAAAACAGACGGTTGCTGGTTAAATTCCCATGTTCGGGACTGTTTCATGGCTACAGTACCTGAATGTTTAGAGCCAAACAATGACAGATGGCATGGCTGTTGGTTCTTTTCCCATCTTTTCAAACCATGGTTTATGATCTTTTATGAGCACAGGCTGTGAATGGTTTAATAATGAAACAGCCAATGTGATTATTGGTTCATTTCCATTTATCCACAGTCATTTGATCATTGCCTGGGTGGTCGGCGGTTTTGCTCAGAGTGGTTTTATTAATGTAACCTTGCTCGGGAGTTGACCTGAGGTTGACCAGCAACGTGTGTGTGTGTGTGTGTGTGTGTGTGTGTGTGTGTGTGTGTGTGTACCTTCTCGGCCAGAGCCTCCTCCAGTGTTCCCAGTGCTGTGTCTGTGTTGGACGTGTCTGTCTGTAAAGACTTGACTCTGTCTTTCAGGCCGCTCAGCTGTTTCTCTTTATCCCTCAGCTGATCCTGGAGGTTCTCTATCTGCAGAGACAAAAAGAGGAAAATACTTATTAACGGTTATTTGCTTAGACACATTATTCACCTATTAATGAAGGAAAAAGATGTTTTGTTGGCAAGTCTATGAACTCTCACACAATCAAAATAATAGTAATTTTGACAGCCAACTTCACTGACATTAAATTAGTTTTAACAACATCAATAACCCAAAAACAAATATAACTACACATAAATGAATACATCTCAAGTATATACAGTATAACTGCAGCCATAAGACATAAAAAATTAGACTGTAATAACCTACAGTAAACTAAACTGAACATTTAATCGAGTAGCATGTTATGTGGACACACCTATATTATGAATGTTAAATATGTTTTTTACCTTAGCTTTGTTTTCTTTTTGCAACATGCAATTAATTGTTACTTATCAGCTGATACAAGTATCTATGACTGACTAGAACCATACTGGTCTGTCCAAATTTGTCAGTCAAGGCCTATTAAACAAAAACATTTTGATTTTGTGTTTCTCCATCAAAATATGCCATCAGGATTCATTTAAATTGAATACGTATATCTAAATGAATGTCAGTGTTAGCCTAAAAGCAATAATCCTTGAAGTCCTTTTGATTATTGTACCTGCAACTTTGCTGCTGAGCACCCATTGCTTATTGCATATGACTTACATGGTCCAAATTTCCCACATTCCCTCTGTTTCTCTCCTGTTTCCTCTAACACTCATTCCATCGCGAGTGAGTCTTCTGTTCAAAAACAAACACCTCAGCCTCTGCCTGCCACACTGTCTTGAATACAAGGAACAGATTCTTGTGAAAAGGGGTCTAATGTGATTCTATCAGGAGATTTTCAACACAAGAAAAAGGCTGAGAGGTGCTGTGCCGTCAAATATAAACTTTCTCCCTAAGATTTGCTGCCTTTAACCCCCCTACTCCAAACACACACTCTCTACCTCCATGTCTTTCCTCCCTTTCTCCATCCCTCCTCCTGTTTCCTCTCACAGTGATTTGGTAGCAGATTAATTTTCAGTTAAAACACAAAATCGCCAGACTCACTCCTTCCCAGAGCCCACAATGAGTGTATGCATGTGTGTGTGAGAGAGAGAGATTATAGACAAAGATAAGGCGTTATGTCAACTTTGTGGTCTTCATTAAAAGATGGATGGAACAAAAGGTTGAACAGCACAGAAATAACATATTCAGGGGGGAAAAAAAGAGATGGAAAGCTTTTGTAACGTCTTATCATGAGTAAACTCGGGTGGTAAAATTGTATAATTCCAGTCTCCCTCTCTTTCTGCCTCTCTATCCTTTCTTTTGCCAGAGAGAGAAAGGAAACCAAGCGATTGACAACCTGTCACAAAAGAAAAAAGAAATTCAGACTGGTATGTAACCTTTGACTCCGCTGCAGGTGAGACACACACATTTACAGTACCACAGAGATTGTGAGTGTGTGTGTTCATACAGTAAAACATTTCCAGCGCCTCATTAATCAACTATTGACCTGACAGCTTGACTGACACCTTCTCCTCGCTCCCTCTCTCTCTCACACACACACTTGACACTGAGAGGCAGCGAGACTCTTTGATCCTGTCTGCACTTCCTGAAGCTGACAACTGCTGGATGGCTGGCACACACACACACACACACACACACATATATACAAACCCACACATTCATTGCATCTGTCTCGTCCTATTTTCGTCCCAAAACCGCCTGTAATAATGAACTGGAATACGTTAACAAAACAATAACAGGCTGATGAGTCTCTTCATTGATGTCATCGCATTAAAACAGAAAATTACATTCAACTACAAAGAGAGGAGGATGATGGGCCATTAATTGTCCATGCACTCAGGTAATTTCCCTCACTACTAACACAGAGTGACAGATAAAACCAAGAGGAGGGAAGGAGGAAGAGAGGAGGAAGAGGTGGACAAACTGCAAACAAAAAGGATATTTTTAGTTTTTCAATGTGCCAAAAAAAAGAAGAAGATAGAAATTAGGAAATCATAAGCACAGATTTGATAAAGGAGGAGTCAGCAGCATCTCTGTCTCCCTCTCAGACACTGGACTGTATTCTATTTGAAGACAGCAGAGGTCATCATTTATTGAACAAGAGGAACTCATTAGTATGCATCTGATTTCAAACACACTCTGCCTCTCTCCTCCCCCCTCCCCCTTCTTGCTTTATGTCTGTCTGCTTGATTGTCTCTATCAATTATCTCCTCACACACTTTCTTTCTAAAAGGGACAACAGGAGGGACAGGGACAGATGGAGGGATGGAGAGGAAAGAATGGAAAGGGTGAAGTTTTAAGGCAAAAGACACAAAAGGCTGACAACGGGAGAATTTACGTCTACATTTTGTCATTTTTACATTTCAATTTGTAATGTGTTACTGTCCAAACAACTGAGTTCTTCCTTACCCTTCCAACCACCCTCCAATTTAAAGCCACTACAGTGCTGTGGGTGTTCGTCTGGTTTCCATCCTCTGAAAACTCTTCGCCAGTGAAACTCTTGTCAGATTGACAGTGAATTGCGTGTTTATATGTGTGTGTACTAGACAGCAAAGACAGGGGGTCACTCCGGTCCATCCATCTATCTGACAGCATCACCACAGAGATACTCACACAAAACTACATATTGAAAAATATGAATTGGAAAAATATTCAAAAAACACCTGTAAATCTGGTTTCCTGTGAACCCGCAGCACCTGTCTGTGAATGTGATGCGTCCATCTGTCCACCTGCTCACCTGTCTGTCTCCCTGTGTGTCTGTCTGCTTCAGCTCCTGATCTACACACTGTGTTACAGCTCCATCTAGTGGTTGTAGTATTACATGACAACATTACATCTCAGTGCGAGCAGATGTCTGTCAGTGTGAATGAGTGTGAGAGACACTGAGTTAAGTGAATAAATGTGTCTTTGCATCTTCATGTATCTTATCATTTATTCTTTCACAATAGCTTTTAGTAATAACTGTCCACACAACATTTTTATCTAAATAGAAACGTTTTTAATCTCAATATTTCTATTAAATCAGAGTGAATAGACAGTACAGTTAAAGTATCAATGTCTGTCTCATTAGATTCACTTGTGTGTTTGGTTAAAATAAAAAGAAACACCAGTGATAAGCATGAGCAGCGACAGAAAACAAGCAAAAATGTTGCAATCAGGAAATCCAATTAGTGCAGTGCAACATCAAAACAAAAACTGCTCAGCTCCAAACACTTTTTTGACTTTGCATTTTTTGCCTGTGCTCCATCTTATAGTCTTTTCTTACCTTCTTCTGCAGTACGTTAACTTTGCGCTCTTTGACATCCATCATGTCTTTGAGGTCGGTGATCTCTCCTTGCTGAGTGCTTTTCTCCTCTGTCAGCTCTGATATCTGCTGACTCTTTTTAGAGAGAAGAGATTCCTTCTCCTCTAGTCGGAGACGCAAGGCATCCACCTGCACACGCACACATATGTTTAAGTCAGATATCAATAATGCTATCACATATAGCGTAGTAAGAGAATAGTTATACCTCAGTCTGTAGTATGGCGGCTCTCTGTTCCTTGGCAGTGAGTGATTCTTTGAGCACATCTACGTGTTGTTTACTGTCCGAAAACTGATTGTTCAGAGTGTCCAGTTTGGTCCTGAGAGCCAGCAGCTCGCTGTCCTTACGACCCAGCTCCTGCTTCGCCTGATCCATCTGAGTAACACACACACACGACATGAAGAGAGAGAGACAGACAGGGGCAGATAGAAAGATAAAAGACCTAGTTAGAGTGTGTACTGGAGCAGATTACATGCTTACATATATTAAAATGTATTAGAATCCACTACAAGCTAAGCTACCAAGGGAGCACTCATTCTACAGCGTGTGTTAAGGATTTAGATATTATTCATAACTCTATTGTAGAAGACCAAGTGTAAAAAAAGAAGCATGTGCAATAATAAGCACAGAACTGACTGGTACAGCTTTGCCCTTAAGAGACAAGTGTTTTTCTACTTTACAACCATTAGTACTTTTTTCAGAGGGATGAGAACATTCATTAAGCATGATAGATAACACTCTCATTCACATTTGTACAGTTTTACAGATTGTAGTTTCCCTCCTCTGTGTCTGACAGCTCTTCTAAATTGCTATGTCCTGCTATGTCCACATTAAATTTAAAAAACAGGAAAGAACAGACTGTAGTTTTTCACTAGTATTACTTGCTATGCACAGATTGTGTGAGTGGCCTTCTACAAGGGGCACTGTGGATTAAAAAAAGAAGAAAAAATAGCCTAATTCTCTCCTGAAAAGCAACCAGCAGTTAGACACACATTTAACTTTTCACTTTGTATTTCTCAGCTATGAATTTGTACCAGAGGGTCAGGGTCAATTCTTTCAGTAAGGTCAAGATGATTGAAATAAAAAAAGAAAAACATGACGACTGTTTCATCTCCGTGGACGACACAATTAAGTTCCTTTGACATTTCATGGGAGTGAATTTTGTGAGTGAATTTAACATGACATAAAAAAGAAAAAAGAATGGACCCAAACCACAGAAATCACAACAATCCTACACAAAAACCTCAGCAAATCCCTCAGCAGACTGATCCCAGCCACTAGCTGAGAGAAACCTCATGCAAGGAGGAAAACAAGCAGGTTAGAGATATGCATACTGTAGCACAGCACAGCTGGAATCTCAGCTTAAAGTCTATAATTGTGCAGTTCAGACTGCTAGGAACAACTATTACTGTCAAAAGCCATTGATCACCAACAGAATGTCGGTAAAAATTTCTGCTTGAGGTCCCACTGTCCTGGCCAGAAAGGAATTTAACTTAAACGGTAAATTTCCTTCTGTCAAATACAAGTTTGCAGCCCTAGTTTTAGAGATGCTGGTTATTCACAAAAACCAGTATTTATTACATATGTTGACATAAAACCTGAATCTAAACACAAAAGTTAAGGTGGTAGAGTTGACTTTACTGGGTGTATTTGACTGAAAGTAGTGTCTCCAATGAAACTCAAACCAAAGGAAAATATAAACTGTTTGTATCTTGTGACAAAGTAATAATATGGATAGATTTCCCATGTTGCTCTCTAAAGCTGCTTGGTACGAACGGGATTTGAGAGTTACAGTTGCTGCTGTCTGAACACACAGTCACTCTACTGGGATTCTACTGGGAATCTACTCAAGCAGCAGCCATCAGCCAGTAAACCTGGGAGACCGAAAAGAGCAAGAGATCGAGAGAGATAGAGAAAGAAAGACAGAAAGGGAAAGCAAACAGACACAGAGGTGCAACTCTTACTGCAGACACCTCCCGCTGAAGCTCATTGGCTCGTTGCCTTAGCTCCTCCTTCTCTGATTGGCTCTGAGTTAGCTCTTCCTTCAGCTGCTCAACCTGGCAGGAGAGGAGGGCGTCACCGTGACAACAACAAAATCAGCTGCCACAGTCGCTGACCACCGACCACACACATAATGACTCTTATGTGTGTAATATATAATGCATATCCAAGCACCTAACATGCTGAAATAATACAAGAAAATCACATTCTCTACATCCTACACTGCATCACACCTACTGTACCTGTACTTTTACAGGACCTAACACTTTTTAGGTTCTCATACATCATAGAAGTTGTTAATTGACCTGTTAAAAAGGTCTTAAGGAATAAATAATGCAGTCTATGAGAATAATTCCTCTTTCATACTACCCTGAATTTCTTGATTTTCTTTGGTGTGTAGTGTCCAGAGTGATGCAACAGGCTTCTCACATTAACAACCATAAACATTTATGTGTAGTAGTCAAAATCCACTCTTAACAGTATCGTGTCACAGTCTTGAGCTGTTCCTTACATGTAAACCAGTCAGCAGTCATATTGGTTCATAAGTTTTTTGTAACATGCAAATCACATGGAGGTTTGCGGTTATGAAAGCTTCAGGTCTGCAACATAGCTGACCCTAGTCTTAAAGGCATTTTAAGACTGCAAACGTGCTGATCATGTCTGTATCTGTAAACCAAAGTTGTAAAGCATTCAGGGTTCTTCTAAAAAAAGATCCAAGTATGCATGCTAATAATGATGGCATCAAAGGAAGAAAAGGTGAGGAAGAGGTTTAAATTACTCCTTACAAAAACCAGCAGAGACAAATACATTTCAACTCGAACAAGCAAAAGATGCTAACAGAGAAAAATCTACTGAATTTCCAAACATGCTCATCTTCCCACATGACAGAAGTACAGGGTTGTTATAATGAGTGTGGCTCCTGCAGTAACACTTTGTGGTCTTGACACTAAAGCTGTATACATCAATGTTAGGGGAAAGAATTTGAGTTATTTTTTCCAGCGAGCTAGAAATTCCAACAATCTTTTAAAACACAAAGAGAAAAAATGATGAGACAAGCAGATATATGTGCATGTTCGCGTGTTTGTGTGCGAGTGTGTATCCGTCACCTTGTTCTTCATGAACTTGGAATGGGATCTGTAGACCTCCATCTGTTTGATCTCTTCCTCCCTCTCCTCGCTGCTCAGAGCTCCGTTGGACTTGAGCATGTTCACCTCCTCCTCCAGCTCTCTCATGCCGCGCTCCAGTGAGCTGATCTTTGCATCCTGGCAGGACATTGACACGCTCATGTTCAGAGACAAGGTGTGATTGACTCTGCCTGGGCCATGTATTTAATAAAAAATGTAATATATTCCTTCAGTATTTCTTGAATGAGGAGCAGAGCTGGAAGTTCAGTCAAGGTCCATATGAAAGGTAACATCAACCAGACTGAGGAATAACTTAAAGTTTTGATGTTGTATGTAGGCCATGATCTTCAGTATTAGCAAGATCCCAATAGGCTTGGAGATGCTTGAACAACTGGAGGTAGCTAACAATAAACAATAACTGTACTGATGTGAACATTGTGCTCCTTTAATCCAGTTGGTGCAGCCTGTAATTTGCCAGATTTGATCCATTTGACCTCTTACACTGATCACATGTAGGAAGCTGCTGGAAACACCTATTCCCTGTTCGTAGTGTTAATACTGAAGGTTTAAAAATCTGTGACACACTGTAGAGGTACCTCCACTAGAGGGAGCAATTTGAGTTATATTGAGAGTTTTGAAAATTGTTTTGGTAAAGTTGTAAAACTTTCAACTTAATGCAATAGATTCTGAGCAAACATTTCATTATATGTGGAAATCAAAGCCAATTAATCTGCTTAAAAAAATAAATAATGTATGATACAACTATATTTATATTGAATGGAACATTCTTTTTGGAAAGGAAAAATTAAGAATTTATGGATGCCAAAAATGAAATTTCAAGTGAGTTTATCACCAGGAAAATTTGACATGGTCTCAGTGAAACTAACTTGTACTGTGGCTTAAGGTTGGAAAATATGGGACAAAACTAATATTCCAATGATCAGAAAACAGTCTTCTAATATGTATATGTAGTCAATAATCAAAAGTAATCAGTAATCAAAACCATTTAGTCAAACACAACAAGATTATTGCTTACGCTTATTTAGGTCTTTCTCTATATCTATCTATTACATATATTAATATAGCTTCTATTTATTATATTTCAAAAGACACTGTGATTTTGATGTAAAGCACGGACACACATTCAAATGAAATAATTAACAACACATATTTACCTTCATTTCAATGACTGTCTGCAAGGCCTTGGTCTTTGTTGACTCTGGAGCTGCTTCATATCTCCTGTGCAGCTCCTGAGAGACACACACACCACGATGGTCAGCAGACGACAGCGAGGGAGACACAGAGGGATGGAGCGAGGGGGGAGAAGGTCTACCAGGAGAGGAGGCGAAAGCAACTGATGGAAAGGGATGGAGGGAGGGCTGGACGATGGGTGTAGGCCGTGGAGCAGGGACAGGGAAGGAGTGCTGGAGGGAAGGGTGGACAGAGGAGGCGACGACAAACGAGGGATAATGGGGGGAGCAGGAGGAGGGGAGGACAATAGGATGGATGGAGTGGCGATGGGAAGGAGGTGAAGGCGCGGGGAAGGAGGGAGAGGAACGGAGTTGGGGGTGGCGAGAGGGGGAGAAAGGAGGAGAGGGCTGGAAGGGGGGAGACACGTGGAAAGGAGGTGGAATAGGGATGGAGGGAGAAACAGGAAAAGAAGGGGAGATGGGGATGGAGGGGGAGGCGGGAATTAGATGTTTCCCTCTGGCAGAGGCGCTGGCTTTTAGCCTCCTCGGGTCAATCCGTCCATCCCACATCCTTCAAGCTGTGAGAAGCACCACCAAAGAAGCTGACACCGATTCAGCCTCTAATGTGAATGAATGATCAAATCTGACAGCCTGAAATGATTCTAATTCAATGAATTAGCTCCCAGCTTCAAAGCTTTTAGGTTTAAATAGAGTCTAAAATTGAGCAGAATATAAAAAAGTACAATTTAAACCAAAAAATTCAGTTCAAAAGAAGAAAATCCAGGCTTATGGCTTCAAATGCTGGAAAATAAAACTATAGGATTCCAGTGTCAGTCTTCTACAGGAGCATACAGAAAGCTAAAACATATCCAACTTAGATTACTACTAAAAAATACTATAAGGATTTGGTAGATTTCCTAAAATTTGCAAAATAGTCAAAAGTAAAAATTTTAACTACCCTAATATACTGAGCTACATGCAGAGAAATTGTCTGCCACATCACTTCTCACTAGTCAAATGAAGTGAGAGCAAAGAAGGGGGAGTGTAGTGGTAGATGTAAAGGCACAAAAAGGGGAAAAAAAGGACAGGGAGAAAGAGTGCGAGAGAGGGAGGGAATGAAAGCAGAGGGGAGGACGTAGCAGTGTATGCATCACTGCTTTTCTTTGGAGGAAACACAGTTAGAAGCTAACAAAGAGCTAATGCAAGAGCCAGGAAGCATAAAAACACACATATGTGAAAAGGGGCAGTACGGTGCTGTGGCTTAAGGCGCTAGTATGAATGCTATGAGTGCTCGTGAGCATACACACACTCATACACACACACAAATGTTACCTTGTATGGTAATCACTTCCTGGAGAGTATTATAGGTAAAATCAGAACAGATGTAGAAATTGCAAAAGTGTGGAAGCAAAGAAAGGCCATGATAAATCTTGTTAAAGAAACAGATTATCTAACTGTGAAATGTAATCACCTCTGAACACCCAGGGGGTGGATCTGTGACCATATTGAGCACCGGAGCATTATCTGCAGGTATTCTTTTCTACTACAGATGTTTTGTGATTGTAGATTTGTTATTTAATTAGTGACTTTTCTGTGGTAAGCTTATTGCTAATCAAGCTAGCCACTATACTAGTTTAGCTGTCTGGAGCTTATGTATTGTTAATGCAACATTACTGCTGAACTGCTGTGGGGATAACTGATTTTTTTTTTCACTATTCCACTTCTGAATTACTTGAATTACTTACTGAGCAGTTCCTCCTATGGATACTTTATGTCGCTCATTCTCTGATGATACTTTGTTTTTTTACTGGCATGAAGTATAAACTAACTTTAACTAATTTTACAGCTAATGTCTTTTGTGAATCCAATTTTCTTGTTACTGTATTAACTCATTTTTATAATCATAAAGTAAATTATTTCAGTGCTACGTTTTCATTTTCACTGATTCAGTGATTAAAGTCACAATCAGTTATGTATCCAGTAGTTTTGATTTAACTCCTTATGACCTTTATTTGCTTCCATACGGGAATCTCAGTTTTTACTGCCTTAGCTCCATCCTCACTTGGGATATTTTGGTGGAATTAAAAATTCCTCTCTTTTCACTGTTGCAGAGACTGTTCGGTTAATTAGTGATTCATTTTCATTTTAACCTATACTGAAACTATCCAGATATTGCATAATCTTATTCTGGTTATCCTGAGGTATTTCCTGCTTTGCAATGAACAACGTCTGTGTCAGATATAGTTAAAAAAAAATAAGTAGAAACTCTGTCCAGAGGAGTGATGCAATGTGAAGCAATAAGCACCAGAAAATACGTTATAGTGTAGTACCAGTTTGAAGGGATGTCCTAATTATATTCTAAAGTCTTGTTGCTTACGATACAATTATGATGCATCATGTGTGCGTGTATGTTTATGCCTATCCTTAACAGCTGTGGCCCATGATGCATTTGGAGTGGAATGGAAGTTATTTAAAGACAGTTACTATCACACATGTAATGTTATACTGTATGTCCATTAAAAACTAAAAGTAAAACAGTATTCTGTGAGTCTCCATGCTGCAGTAGTGGATTAGTATCAAAATATTTTTGACTGGCAGGTTTTCCTGCTGTATTTGTTCTGTGTGTTTGTATGTTTTTCTATCTGCTTGACTTGTTTTTCTCATGTTTGTTTTATCAACCTCATTCCATTTACTCGTTACATCGTCGTCAAATTTTAAATGAATTCAGGACTGTTTGAAAAAATTAACTCAGCAATATTAGTTAGGTTTATCATAAAAAATTCTGAATCCAGAAAAGATGTATCAAAGTACATGAAAGATGTTTTGTACATGTTTTGAAATAAACACTCTTTATACTGAAAAGTTGATCATCTGTTGTCCAGTAACAACATCTTACCACTAGAGGGAGCTGTTGTATAAAACAACAACGACGTTGATGAAGTTAAACCAGCTGAGAGAGATGTTAGAAAAGAGACAAAGTGAGCAGCGGAGAGTAGAAATTGGGATAAAGGGTGCATTCCTGTGTATTTGTGTGCATGTCTGTTGATGTTTCTGTGTTGTATTAAAACTAAATTATGAGCCAAGAGTGAAAGCAGCCAAGGGCCTTGCCTGGATATGACACAGTTTGATTTGTACATGCTCACATCTGGCTGTACACAAAGACACACACCCTCACGCATGGGAATTCTTGAATGCACTTTGTTTCTTCTTTCCCCAGTCACACGCACACACACCTCTCTGAGTTGTAGCATCTCCTTGTCTTTTCGCTCCAGCAGGCCCTCCAGTTGGTGGATGGTCATCTCAGCATCGGCGAGTCGCCTCGTACGTTCATGGTCTTCTTCTGTTGCCCGTGACGACAGGCCTTTGCTCTGCAGCATTTCTAGTAACTTCTTTATTGACTCATCCCTGTTAGAAAGAACATTATGGATTTTAAACCAATAAAATGGCAGCAAGAGGTCACTGATATCAGACATGTAATACAACCAAACCTCCTGTCTCTGTCCTCGATCTTTACCTGGCAGTTAGTGTGTGTTTCTGTGTATCTATCCTCAGCTCCATCTCTTCCACGGTCTTCCTCAAGAGGAAGAGCTCCTTGACCTGCCGCTCGTACTCGCCGTGGAGACGCAGGAAGTTCTCCTCCGTCATTTCCTGCGGGGAAATGGGCTGGCTTCCAAGGTGACCGGACTCCGAGTAATCGGACTGGAAGAGCTGGTTGAGATCTCGCTGGATTCGGAGCTCATCTTGCAATGCCTGGATGGTGCACTGAAGATGCTGGAGGGAGAGAGGGAAGTTATAAAATGTAAAAGATGAACAGGAGTGTGTTAGTGTTGTGGTGATGCTGCTGAAGAGATTAATAGAGTGTGTAAGTAAGACTTTTACTGTTCCATCACAAAACAGGACTTTAAAACATCTGAAGAGGTCCGACACGGTTGTTAATCAACACTATTGACTTAACCTTTATTGTACATGGAGCTTAGATTTTGGTCTTTCCAAACTCAGTTCACTATGAGTCAGCTGGTTTGTGTTAATTTGATGGTAAAAAGCTATTGTGAAATTGGAAAGTCACTTATGAGCACATGTTGCTGTAACCCTGGCTTTGTATCAACAGTAAAGACGCAATTTTTTCCGTCTCCATTTTGAAGTGTTCTGGCCGTGTCCGACTGGGACACGGAACATGAGTGGACCCAGTACGTGCTGGAGAGATAGACTGTACGTCTCCCAGGAAACATGGGAGCACTTAGGGATGACCAGGAGGAGCTGAGGTAAGTCGCAGGGAAGAAGGACAGTTGGCCTACTGTGCTCATCTGGTTGCTACTGCAATGAAAAGCAACTTGAAAAGGAACGGATGGATGGATGGAAAGGAGGTGGTAGCTTAAAGAGTTTGTTTAAAATGACAGAGTTTGACTTATATTTATTCGGATGAATGCACTAAATATGTCTTGACTGATCTTAAAGCAAAGTATGAGTGAGTGAGCTGACTGAGACAGTGTACTGTGTGTTTATGTCATGTTGAGTGAGTGAGTGTGTTATAAAAGTGTGTTGGCAGGTTAGTCCCACTGCCATCATCATTGTCATCGTGACTGAGGACAACATGGCATGACTTCCCCCAGGTCAGATTAAAGAAGAGTTAATAATGTGCATGTGTGTGAATGATGTCACTACGATGTCCCAGAGGCTTTTTTAAAATGCGTCACGCATAACCTGAGCAGCAGCCAGGTCATCACCACACAAGTCATGGTGTATTTCCAGAGATAAAAATAATACAGGTAGCACATTGCTGAGAGAGAGGCGCATAGATGAGAGCAGAAGTAAACAGGAGATTAAAAAAGAAAAAAAAGAGAAAGAAAGTTAAGAGGTTAGAAGAGGCAGAGATGCTTTTTCTCCCTCGCAGCTATCGTTAATCAACATTGACAAGAGAAAGAACAAGATTAGAGGAGAGAGGAAAGAGACGAATGAGCTGGGAGGCAAAGAAAAACAATTCTTAGATATTAAGGAGAAGAAAGGAGAAGAGAAAAAGAAAGAGCAGCAGATAGTGATCACAAATAAACTATACTAGCACAAACAGACGCCCAAAAAGAAAATGGATTAAAGGTAATTAGATAATATCGTAGCAACTGTCTGTTATAATAGCTGTGCTTTATGCAGTTTGACAGCTGGGGCAGTGTGTGTCTCTCCTGCTTTGTCTCAAACAGTTCTGTTCATTTCAATAGTAACACTGAGATAAATGTACAGAATATTGCAATAATAAAGTATTATTTTTTATATTTAATCATTTTCTGTCCTCATTGTATCACTGCCTGTGTCTCACACACACACACACATATACGTTGTCATGACACTGACATTTCTAGGACTTCCCTGAGGACTGAGACACAGACAGACACAGTTATAGCAAGCATCCTTTTCCTCTCTTAACTATTCCCTTTCTGGTGCATCCATCTGTCTCAATGCCAACTATGACTCCTCCCTCAGACATGCAGACACTGACCCACCCATATAAAGATATGCAAGAATTTGCAAACAGTCTCAAATGTTTTGAATAGTGCTAAAATTCTTTGCACTTAATACAAACATTTATGGGTTCTGGTTTTGTCACTGTGAGGACTTTTCTCTAACACTATAAAATGAACCCTTTCTTTTATTCAATCTTTAAAAGTTTAAATGTCTGTATAGCTCTTGCGTCATACGTTTTCCTTGGTTTTGTGGCACAATTAATCAATTAATGATAAAAATAATGAGGAGGTTAAAGGATAACAAAATTAATCACTAGTTTCAGCGAAAGATATGGTATGTCAAAAGGATAGTCAGAGAGAGAACCACACGTGAACACACACATCCATTCTCATTACAGTAATTTGTATAGAGTATAGTATGTTTCGTGTGTTATTTAAGCATTAAAGAAATGTACATATATGCCCACATATATCGTTATACTGTAATCAGTCAGGCAAACACTCACAATCACACACACATCAAGCATCCAAAAGTATGTCAGAGTTGCAGAAATTGATGTGTGCCCACACACACACACACACACACACATTCATGCACATGAAGCCTCAATAGTCTTACTCACACAAATGCAAATCAGTGTGTTTCTGCATGAAGTCAAGCACATACGATATGAACACACACAACTTCAAAGGTTACATATAAAGAATTCAGAGAAACACACACACACACACACACACACACACACACAAAGGCTTGTGCTAGTACTCCCCCCAGCACATACACACAGCTGGAATGTAGAGCTGAGAAATGCCAGACCACGAGAGAGAGAGAGATGAAAAAGGCGAAATGAAATATAAACGGAAGCAGGCAGAAAGAAACAAAAACAGAGAGGGAGATAAGGAGCATGGAGTGGGGAAAAAAGAGGGAAAACAGAGTGTTAATTGTGTTTGGCAGACATGGACGAGGGGATGAAAAGAGGTGGAGAGACGGTGTGAGGGCCGGAATACAAGTTGTGTTTTTCATCTCAGTTTCTGCTGAGTCGTCTGTGGCTCTGTCACCTTTGACCCTGTCAAACACTTCCTGATTCCACACGGGACTGGAGGGGTTGGTCAACACCCAGAACAGACACATGCAATGCCAAAATATGCATCCAGATACATGTATACACACATACACACTCTGGACACATTCATATGACACAAACCAGTCATGCAACATACAAAACATAAAGAAATTCATCATCCAAATCAAAGTGGATTCTTACTTCCAGTTTGATTTCTAACTGATTCTCGCTGCATCAGCTTTGAGCTGATTTGCCTGCACAAATGATAAAATACCAAGAAAGAGAAACAAATCGAACCTGTGTATAAATATGACAAACACACAAACAAGAAGACAAATCAAGGTGACAGATCTTTCCTTCAGTGGTCTAAGGGAAGGACAGATAAATTCATCATACTGATGTATGGTAAACAAGTGCAAGATGGGAAATAATCCTGACCCCAGTGTTGTTCAACAAATCAAAACTTGTAAATTTGACTGAACAGCCCTCGTATTTTCTCAGCAGGAACAAACTGTTTGTGACAATGACATTTATCAGTGAGACACATTTACAAATTCATACTGTAGCACAGCAGACTGAAATGTAATGGCTGTGTATTGTCAGTCAACAACCTCCTAAAATGACCTTGCGCACTCTTATGTTAGACGTTACTTCAATGCCTCTGCATTCTGACGTAAATAAAAACTGGACAATGTTTTTTCCTCTTTAGCTGTGTTTCATCTGTGAGTAACATTATCTGCCACCATGGTCAGGAAATTAATAAATGCAAATAGAGGATGTGGCAGGTAACACAAAAAGAAAAACTCAATATGAAGCTTCATTTGAAACCATTTGCATTTTGGACTCTGTTTTGGTTAAATGATCCATACATATGATGACAGTGAACACCACTATCAGCTGTACTGTATCCTGTTTTTCCACCCCGTGAACTTACAAGCAGCATACTTCTTGGTTTCTTTATGACCACAAAATTGGTGGAAGAACCTGCAATGGGTGGAAAAATATTCAGACAAAAATCTCAAAATGTCTCGCTATCAAGCCGCAACCACACCGGCCTGTACTCAGTCCATTACAGCCGTGTTCCCTGATCAGTTTTTGCTTGTGACTCCTTAATATGAAGGAATATATTTTTGTGAGGCCTCGTCACAGGTTGCATGTCTGTAGATTGTGAACGTTTTTTTAAGGTCTGATTGTGTAAAACTATAGGATTTCATGAGAAAGAGAGAAGAGGAGAAGATCAGTTTGTTAATATGGTGACAATTTTTCCATCCGCTCGTCATCCCCTCACCCCCCCTGAGGCCACTGCTCATCTGTCGTTCAATATTAACCATCACTCTGTTACCTCCGTCTCATCCCTCGCTTATTCTGTGGTCGCCGGGTGAGTCACGCTCGCCCCCCCCCCTTCACAAACAGACACACACTGCGACAGAAACACGTATATGTGCACACTTGTGCTGACAAACACGCGCGCACGATGATGCCCACACGCAGAGTTACAGCAGACAACATAATATTGGAGGCAGTGGCCATGCTGTATGTCAGTGTACGTGTGTGTGTGTGTAATGACCGTGAGCAGTTTGAAAGCATCGCCCACTCAGGCATTAGACAACAGGCAGATTAACACACTCTCTCTCCTTTCTCTCTGAGGATAAAGGTGGAGGATGAGGAACATAATGAGGAGGAGGAAATAAAATTTTTAAAAAGGCGAACGATTGGAGGAAACACATGAAGATCCCTCACTTTCCAAAAGACAGAGAGCAAGCTTGTGAAGGAAAATGATATCAGATTTTATGGAAACAAAAGAGGAAGTTGAGAATAAAGCATGGATGAAAGAGAGAAAGATGGAAGAGACTCAACTGGAGAAAGAGTGAATAAAAAATAGCCAAGAGGAGCTGGAGAGAGCTGAAGAAAAGGCGAGAGTAAAATGCTGACCCTAATCAGTCAGTTTGAGATGCAACATCAGGGTCAGTGGTGGGTTTAAAGAGCGAGAGAAAAGGAGGAGAGAGTAAAGGAGAGAAGGAATTAAATCAGCAAAACAGCCAATTGTAGCTGTCACATTTATTTGAACAGACGGACAGATACACAGACTGACAGATTATAGAGAGGCATGGTGAAGGGAAAAAAAGCAGCAGAAGAAAAGGGGAGTGACTGTACTGTAATTCTGTTCATTCCTCACCAACTCTTCCCAAACCGACTCCTTATAAGGAAGGACATGGCTACCACAGGCCCTCACACACACACATGCAAAGAGAGAGAGAAAGTGGAGAGAGTGAGACAGCAGGAGCAAAAACTCACAAAATCACAGCCTTGTACGCAAAGAGGGAAAACTGACTCTCTCTTTCCTTTCACTTTCAAATCTCTCTTCTCTCCCTTCATTTCTCTCCACTGTAAAACGAACCCTGTGCCTTTGTAAAAGAAAAACAGAGGGAAGGAGAGGGCTATTTCTTTCTCCCAGTGCAATGGAGTTAAAGTTTTATAAGACTCTTGAGTGTGGAAGTCTCCTCCTTTTTTCTCTCCCTCCTCCTACTCTCTCCCTCTCTCTCGCAGTTAAAGTCACTCCACTGATTCTCCTTCCTTCTGCTCTTGCTGATCCGTTCCTCACCACTCCCCTTCCCTCCTTCTCCTCTGTCCATCTGCCTTTTTCTCCCACTATCATTGCCTGCATTTACCTCTATTCCCTCTCTCTCTTCATCCCTCTCTCTCCTTCTGTTAACCTATCTCTCCATCCTGACTAAATAAACACACAGGTTTGAAGGACCATCTGCCATTGATGATATCTGTGTGTGAAAAGCACACACACACAAAGACAACCCAACACATAAAACACACACACACACATGAACGCAGAGATAATACCTGTGATAAATAAACTATTTTGGAGGTTTTTTATCATCTATTAGTTGGAACTCCAGAAGGTAGGAAGAGCGACTGTCTCCCCACGTGCACATGAACTCGCCACACATGCGCATAGTAGTATGCCAATACAGCAGAAACACACACACACACACACAGAGGAATAATGAGTCATAGGTCGATAAGCAGTGGATGGAAGAGAAGCAGACTGCAGGCAACAGAAGAGGTAGTGTAGGCAGCATCAGACAGCTTAGAAGATTGTCACTGCATTTTAAAGAACGCTTGTATCGTACCAAAGACAGGCTGACAAAAGAAAAAAAAAACACTTTAAAAATCCTTTGCTGAGCCTGCAGGCTGTCTTTTTCCAGAGCCTCCCTGCATCATATTCAGTATACAGACAAACACATTCACATTCAGATCTTCTCAGTCTAGCTTCAATCCTTCCACTTCTGCTCCACTGCCTACCAGCTAGTAAAGAAAAAAATCCACACTGGGTCCTTACTAGTTTTGAGACTGGCTGCTCTTGTCTGAGAACTTGAACAAGGCAAGAGACACCAACAGTCACAATATCCTACAGGTTTTAAGTAGCCTCTCAGATTAGTCAAAAATTATTTGAGAATTAAATAGCTGAAAAAAGGTCAAATTATTACCCAAACCCCTGCCATGCTTACAGCTCACATACTTGGCCTTAACTTTCGACCTGCACTCAACATAGTGTCATCACTCTGTTACCAGAATTCCAATTATTTAGATAATCTGCTGAATTGCTGAGACTTGTAAAACAACCTTTAATCATCTGATCACTGTGTCTTTTGTCCAGCTGGAGTTCATTTACCGAGATGTTTCCATGTTTCCGTCACAGAAATTTTCAAGTAATATAACGTTATCATAACTAATGGAAAAGATGGTGACAACTACAAAAAATGAGACTGAGTTTTCCCTAGAGAGTCTTTGCACCATAACCTCAAGTAAGGGTTACACCAATCCCTATATTCTCTCATCAGATGTTGCAAGATGACCGTTGACCAGTCTCACAAACCATTTGTCTAAATGACTATATCAGCCAACTGATTTAATCAAAGAACAGGAGAAGAGACAACAGATCAGAGAGTTGTGATCTGCAGCTGAGAAGTGGACTCTGGAGGAATGCATAAGTGTTTGCAGAGTCCCAGAGTGTGTGAGTGTGTGTGGCTGTTCAGCTTTTTCTTTGACTCTCTCTTCATAAATCCTTCTCCTTCCCTTCCTCTGCCTCATCCAAGAGATTTACATCCCAGGTTCACTTTTAAAAACAAAACATTTCCAGTCAATTCTGTGCAATCTAGATTAAATGTTAACATTGCTGAATTTCCACACCTTTTTCAAATTCTGTGCTAACTGCTCATCTGCTAGGGTTAAGATTCAAGTAAATGTCTTATGTAGAATAAGATATACATTATAAACAAATGGCTGGGCTACACACTAGACAATATGTAACTGCACAGCAATGCTATTATTTTCAGATCATCTAGTTCAACCTTTAAATCTCCTGCACTTTTTCCTCTTCTCTCCTTCTTCATCCCTTGCACCTCTCCTCTGTAAGTCAATCTATTAATTCTATCTTCCATCCACCTCCTCTCTTGCCCATTCCTTCCTGTCACATCAACATCAACTCAGTCTTTCCATTTCTCTGCATTTCATCAGTTCTTTTTTTTTTGAGCTCAACCTCTGTGCCATCCATTCATCTCTCCACCTTCCTCCTCCCTCCTGGCATACATCCCTAGCTTTCCAACTTGATCTATCCTCTACTCTACTGATTTCCTCCTTCTTTCTCTCCACATTTTACACGCCTTTACATCTCAATCCATCTTCCTGCCTCTCTCCCTTCTGTTGGGTTCTTTGGCTTGCATATGGATTGGTTGGGCGAAGCATTTGCAGCCAGCTGGCACAAAAACTCTTGTTGGCAACATTTTTTTTCTATACCGAATGGAAACTTACACAGGAAACAATTGGCCTGCCTGGCTTATTGATCTAAACTAATTGAGTCCTTGAGGACAAGCTCAACGCCAGCTTGGAGTAATGAAATTAGAAATGCAGATGCTCAACTTAAATCCAGGTAATTATGCTGGAGCAGTGATTATAAGTCTTACTCAGTCAGCACAGGTTGGTCCAAAGTGCTTTTACTGTATATTTACAGTAAAATATCTGTCATGTGCTTTAATCCCATCTTTTATCTTTAATTAAGAACTGTAGTTAATTCTTTATTTAGTGTACAAGTGAATAAATGTCTCAGATGGTTTAACCAGCTGCAGAGGCGGAACAGATTCTGCAGCACCATCCATTTAAACATTAACCTGAAGGCCTGATTTACTGCCGTGTTCAATGAGTGGAAAATACACTCATGCCAGTCTGTGTAACTATCCCACCCCTCTCCAAGTTTCTTGTCGCTTTTTGAGCAAAAAGAGCAAAACGCAGGAAAACTACGGATGACAGGGGAAGAAAGGAGAGGAGAGGAGAGACAATCTCTCCCTCCCTCTCTGGTCTCATCTCTCTATCTCTCTCTCATCCTGCCCTGGACCTGAAGGCAAAGTGCCACCCAGGTGTAACGGGCACTGTGTCACCTGCCTGTTTGGATTAACCTCCACACACACACAATACACACACACAGAGAAAAAAAAGAAAAGAGTTGACAAATCACCAGACCTTTGCTCACTCGTGTTCAGTAGGTAGTAGGTTTACCATTTTAATTCTACCAAAACAAAAAGAACCCTCTGAGCTGAAGTTAGACCTAAAGCACATATATTGTTTTGACACCCTGGCATTTTAATAAAATCTTGACAAACAGTTCTCCACCAATACAATGAAATAATTTTGCTGAACTGGTATCAGTCTGTCAAAAACAAACAAACTAGAAATTGTTTTGAGATTATCATAAGAGAAAATGTTTTCTCCCTCCTGAGCCGGCTACACACACACACACACACACACACACACACACACACACACACACACACACACACACACACACACACACTCTCACTCCAAACCAGTACCTTGAGTATTAGGTTAAATAATTGAAGACAATGAAAACAGTGCAGCAGTAAAAGACCAACAGCCACTGGGCTGCTGCACTTTCTCCAACACACACGACTTCTGACATCACACCACTGCCAAGTACCATTTCCATATAATAAACACAAATTGTTGCAGGCAAAACAAAACATAAACGCTTGATAAAACACAGAAAAGCGCATTCACTGCAGAGTAATCTTTTACACGTCGCACTATCAAGAACATGGCTGTCTTCTCCATGTGCACATACTGTACACACAACACACACAAGCAAATACAATATACAATTATAAACATGCAGGCAACCTCGTGGCAATCTGCGCCCCACAGACACACGCTTGTGTATACAGAAAGTCCAATTGTCCTGATACATATGTAAGCCTGCCAACAAAACACGAAGGACAAAGATCTCTGCCATTTCTCCCTCCCTTTCTCTTCATCTGGCAACAAACAACTCACTGGCTTCTCCTTAAAATGCATAGGGTCCAAATTATATCACAAACACCCATACAATGAAGTTATTAGCTACTACATTTAATATCAAGTAGTTCTGACGCCACGTAGCTCAGCCTCCTGGAGTACAGTGGTAGCCACAGACAGACAGCATCTAGCAGCCCCTAGAAACAGACAGACACAGTATATTGTTCAGTATGATTCATTGCTGGGACAAACCATCAAGAGAACAGAGAGAAAGAAGCACACACTTGCTCAAAACTTGCTTATTACCAACCATTTAAGAAAACGTATCTATTTTGGTAAGAAGCTCAATATGTGACAATATTACCTTATTGGAATCATTTTGTTCAGATTCCAGACAGAAAATACATTAGCGATGTGTCACTTTTTGCATTAAACCTGCTTAGGTGCATGGATTTATCTGCAGAAGAGCATGATACTGAATGAAACAATTGGCTTAATGTAATTGCTGCTTGAGCTTATATATTTATTGAATGGAAACTAACCTCATTGTCTGTGAGTGCAGAGGGCAACAGAGAGAAAAAAAAAAAAGAGCCGGAAAGAGACAAAAGTTGGTGTATGTTTTTCTGTAAGAAAGACAAAAGGGAACGAAGCACAGAAAGAAAAGAGTTAGAGAGTGTAGCCTTTAGCATTCCAGACATTCCTTAATCTTTTTCCTTTTTCCAGCTTCACTTTCTGTGCACAACATTGTACTTACCCTGTGATCAAAGAGGTGGAAACAAACTGGATGAACACACTTACACAATCACTACACACAACAGAAGCCAAAGCAAGGCAGTGTATGAAAGGACAAAGGAGACAGACAACACCGACCACAGTATTAGCAATCTGTATTCAGATGAATAGATTTGTTAGACCAGGTGTGTCCTTCTATTGAATTGCGCCTCTGTGGCGGAGCTGCTCCACAGGCCCAGATGGAGAGGAGGAGAGAGGAAGAGAGGGAGGGAGTCCAGTGGTGGTGAGGGAAATGCTGAGACAGAGAAAAGAGAGACTGGCAGGAAAGAGATGAAGAGTGTGATGACAATGAGGGAACACGTGGTAAGAGAAAATGACTGATGCGGAAGTGTAACAAGAGAAAACAACTGGCAGTACAGACGGAGAGTAATAATTTAAAGCTCAGCATTAGGGCAACAAAAATAAAACCTGCCATCTAATCACATCTGTATATGTGCTTTATGCATCTTTAGGAAAGAAGCATCACACACCTGTTGGGGACATGAACAGAATGTGCTTTTCTCTCTGCTCTCACGGCCTTACAAGCAGCCAACCAGCACATTGTGTCAAGAATAAAGCTGCAATAATCAATATTTTTATGTAACTGAATAGCTCATGGATTAAATGATAGTTCTGATTCGATGCAAAAGAGTTATTGTCCCTTGTTTAATGTTCCAGTTTATTTTTGTTTTATAATGTTTATTAACACTATTAACATTACTTTAACTTATAGGACTCTGACTTGTGACAAAACATTTCATCAGTGACCAAACTTTAAAATCATGCACCAATCAAGGTGACCTTGTCAGACATCATACATATGTAAATAGATTCAAATGCATGCATATGCATGCCACTGAAAAGCAGCGCAGCCCTGATGATTCACAGTGAAACCTTTTCAACGATTACTGGTGATGTGACTGGATTCTAACTTTTTTCTGTTAAAGTTGAAATGCTACATTTCAAAACCTGTGAGTATATCTTCTAGTTTTCTATTGCTGTTATACAACATGTATTGAATTTCTGCATTGTTCAGACAGGAAATGAAAAAGGGATGGCCCTAAATTTATCTTTCTGAAGTTCCAAAACACTTTTAAAGTTCAAATTTATATTTCTTGTGGCGGGAAATCAGAGTCAATGTGTTTAAAGTGAACAGTTTCTTGTCGTGAATTGTGTCCCCCAAACACTTCTTGTCAAACACATTAGTGTACATACAGTGAGTGTTTACAATATTTATATGTGAAAGAAAGTCATTCACCCAATAATTATTAATTTATTTGAAATTAAACACTGATCTCAATGCTGAATAAATATCGCTAAACCATGTGGGAGAGGGAGGACAATCATACTCAGACATGGTACAAAGCAACCTACCTACCTAATATGAAAACTCCACAAAACACACAAAGAAAATACAACAGGAGAGAAAAATAACAAGAGAACAGAGCTCAGACAGAAAGAGAGAAGAAGATAGTGGGCCAGGCATGAAGGAGGGAGAATAAGTGGAGGGAAGTGTGGAGGAAAAAAGAAGGAGGGAGGAGGAAGGACAGAAGGTGGAGATGAGATGTGCATTCCTGAGCAGGGGTGTCCGAGCACACGGGTGTGTGTGCGTGTCTCATGCTATTATTATCCCAAAATTGCTGGAGGTAACTTAATTGATTTCTAACACTGGGTTGACAAAGATAGAGAGAGAGGAGGAAGGTAGGAGGAGGAGGTAGGTGGAGAGAGAAAAGCAAGAGCTGACTCACCATGTGATGACAGAAATAGAAGAAGAGAAGCAGAATGAGTAAGAAGAGAGGAAAAAAAAGAGGAGCGAGGGACAGAGAAAACCAGAGATGAACAGAAAGAGAGAGAGATTGAAGAGAGAGAAAGGACAGGATAATGAGAGCAGGAAATGAAAAGATGGCTCGGTTAAAAGGGTGTGATTAGTCTGGAGGAAAGAAAGGGAATGAAAGGTACAAGAGATTAAGAGAGAGATATAGCACATATTTCCCAAAAATATGAGATCGAAAATATCTCATATGTCTTAACATGTGTATTCACTCACTGTTACAGCGCACGCACACACAGACATTGGCTGACACACACAGACACACAGGACTGTGTAAGTGTGAAGGCAACTGAGGATTTTAGTAGAGATGGCAGGGCCAAATACATGATAGATTGATAATTTTATCATCTGCCTTTTGTTCTCTCAATGCAGCACACGATTTCAACTTCAGAGATTTATGGATGCACACACAAGCACACGCACATACTGTTCTCTCTCACACACATACACACACCCCAAAACTAGTTGTACATTTTCTAGAGAGTGATTTAATATCTGGTGATGTAATTTACAACCTGAAGTCCTTTCCTACATATTTTTTTTCCACATTAAATTTGTCTTCGGAGCAACATCAAAGCCTTAAATATACTCACACACAAACACACACAAGCAGAGCTAAGAGCAGGTGTTAATGACCAAAAATGTAAATGTGATTAATTTAATTAATTAAAAATAAACGCAGGGAGTACCCAGCACTTTGTGCACTGGTTTTAACGGTGGCAGCATGTGAACACGACACTGAGAGGCAGCGAGTGACACCATGTGTGTGTGTGCATCTCTTGCATAATATCTCCAGCCTCCTGCCAGAGAAGCTAAAGTCTCAGTTCCATCCAGATGGCTTGAACCAAAGACAGCTGGGAGTCCCCAACCAGGCAGCGCCCGCTTCATCTGTTTACCTGCCTTCAAGGTCACTTTGCAGCAGCGAAAATCCACCCAGAATGGTCCATAAAATTATCAGGATATGCCCCCGCAAAGACAGTCCAGAAATATACAGTAACTCACCGTCTTATAGAAACACAGTCGCACACACAGACGCTCTTTTTCCTACCTGTGTTCTCCTGCACCACTCTGTATTGTTCCTTCCAGACAGCCATCTTTGTGGCTTCATCCTTCCTTAGCTCTCTTCTTCAGCTCTGACCTAAAACGCTCTTAATGAGTTCATGGAGAGCCTGTTTGACTCTTAGCTCCAGCTACAAGAGATCAACAATGTGACTTTGTTTTAATAAATGTTAAATGATATCCAGTGGGATGCTTCACTAATAATGTTTAATCAAGTTTACAGATGCACTTATATTATATTACTCGCCATATATTATTTATTAGATTCACTTTGCTTTTAGTTTTCCCCTATAGCTGTTGTTTTAAGCTTAAATTCAGGACTGTGGAATTCTAGAGGAACTTAAAGCAAACCAAACTGTATCATAAACTGCAAATATCAAATTAGAAATGCTACACTGTAAATAAATAAATGCATCATGCTCCTTCCTTGAGGAGAGAAGTGTGCAAATGTCCCTTACTCTCTCTGCGCAGTAGTTCGCCTTCTCAGCACTTCTCTTAGCTGGGCGCCTGTAGGTCTGACATGGCACCGCCTCTCACCTGGTAAATATATACACAGAGCATAACCAAAATATTTGACCCTATTAAACATCATATAAGAGGACAACAACATGACTGAAAGTGAATTATTTAAATACTGATTTGTGGGATTATATCACATAATATTTCACAGCAAACCATGTATTCAAGGTAAGTTGGGCATTTATATACATTATATACATCTGTTGTATTGTTGAGAAAATGTTCTATGTGTAAATGTTTAATTCATCTTGACAGAAGTGTGTTTATGTGATCGCATTTTCTAGTTCTGTGCCAGAGAAGAACTGGAATTTTAAACCAAATATAACACAATGCAACTGTTTTAGAGTAACAGCATCCTCACAATTACCATAATTTAAGGAAATAAAGTACTAGAGAGTTGGGAATTTTTTTGTTTGAGAAATAATTAGAAACAAACTGAAGAGGAAGGTATGAAGAGGACAGAGGACACTTGAGCTCTCAGGCTATGACTAATGGTGCAGAGGGAGGGAGGGCAGACCTTATCTATTTAAGAATACTGTACCACACAGCTCTTATTTTATTTAGTAGAAGGGGTGACTTAAAAGAAAACATTAACTCTAAATACTTAGATGACTAATCCTCCACCTACCATCTCTAAACAGACCAGATAATTCATTTGTGAAAAAATTTGCTTCAAGCACTACTGATTTTATCTTATTAATATATTTATGTTAATTTTCAAACATGATAACAACATGACAGCAAGATTTTACACAGATTCATGTTTATTAAGCCCTATAAACACGGTGAACAAAAAAACAGCTTATTTTTGAAAGGAATAGTTCAACATTTTGGGAACTATACTTATTCACTTTCGTACTCATGAGTTTTAGCACCTCGCAAGTGTATGCGTATCTGTTCTCTCTCTGTTTTCATCTGTATCTTCCAGGAACAAACCACCAAGTTATTATGTGTTTTAGTGCTCTGACAATACAGCATACAGCTTCAACCTTCAGTTCACACAAAATGCTGACTTCAAGAAGAAGAAATACAGCAGTGCCTCTTCACCTGTCTCATGGAGTGGGCATAGTGGCTGCCTGTGGAGGCTGGTTTTGCAGCTCCCAAATGCTATAGCATCACTGGGCATGACCGCCCACCACCTCCCTCCTCCTCTCCAGTGTTTATATTAGACTGCCCCCATAACAGCCGCCTCACCCCAGAAGGAACTCTGGCCCTGCCTCCCCAAGGTCATGGTGCTTGGGCAGCGAGGATTCAGCCCACTGCTCCAGACTCCCAATGCCGACCGGTCTTCAACCGGCCAGTGAAGTACAGGACCCGTGGCGTAGGCGGCATTATGACCTGAATATTCTCCATGGAAAGGGTTTCCACCCGAGCCAGTTAGTCCGCCAGTGGAGCTGCTGCTGCTGTTTCCGTGTCCAAGGAGCGAGGGAGGCGTGGGAGCGACCTGACCCCAGACACTGAGCCGCTACCATTGGATCCCATAACATCCAACTTTGAGACAGAACGCGAGCTACCGCATATGGTGTGAGACAATGTGGCTGTATACTGAGTGTGAAGTGGATCAAAACGTGAGATGGCACAAACAGTCCAGAAGGTCAGCTGGTGTCCTGAGAAAACCTTTCCCGAGAAAACAGAGTGGGGGTCTATGCACTTATAATATGCTCAAAAAATGGAAGATAGACCACAAAAAAATATCTGAAACACTAAACGCACAGCTAAAAACACAAACTCTGTCAGTCTTCTACTGTAGTGCTTGACTTAGAAATATCCTGATACAGTGTTGGCATAGCTGTGATTAAGGCCCCTCCAACACCCTCACTAACCATGGGCTTTGTTAGAAAACAGTCATCAATAGGGCATCCTTTAGATAAAGGTAACCAGTTAACTTTACAGGGCCTGTGATGGGATCACCTAGAAAGAGTAGGAGTAGTATTTAATGATCAGTATCAAAGATGTACCAGTTTTAGCACATTATGGTTTTGATTAACCTACTTTGAGCAATAGACTAGTTTCATCTGGTGTGTACAGCCCCAGACAAGCCTCACTAAGCAGCCAGAACACACACACACACACACATACAGTAAAATATACATAAAGCTGATATCCTGTCCACAGACTACACTCAAAAGTTTGGTGTCCTCTGCCAGGCACAAGCCAATTGATGTCAGCTCATATGATCACAACAAGCTGCTTTGTCTCTCACCACCCACACGCCTCTTCTTCAGATCACACTCCCAGTCCTCACACCTGCAAAACCCAAAAACTTTTTCTGTCCTGCAGCTGTGATAAACTGGGTGATAGCAGATACATTCAATCAGCTGATATAGAGGGTAATAAAATCATTGTGCCAGCTGGATGAATTACGTGTTAAGAGTAGAATACCCATGTTATCTTGAAATAATCAAACCTTATTATTAGTCAATTTATATTCTGCAATAATAATGTGGGAAGGAAAAAATGAAAAAATAAATGCTCCATCTGTTCTATTCCTGTTAATCACATGATCACACTGATAGAGGGATCAGCTACACTAGATGCCAAAAGTAAAATAATATAATTCTACATATCAATAAAACAGAAACACTATGAAATGATGTTTTGACATGGCTCTTTTACAGTCTGGTAACAGTCAGTCTGTCTGTGTGTGTGTATTGGATGAAATGAAAGTTTAAAATTACTAAAAACTGATTAAGTCAATCAGGTCAAAGAGTAATTAATAGTTGAGAAATAATGAAAACAGAATTCGTCATGTCCTTCAGTATACCACTGTGGACTATGCACTAGCTCAACTCTGTTTGCAGGAGCAACAGTGCAGCATTTAAAGGAGGATAAAGTTTCACCTAAAAGCTTCGATCTAAATATATCAAAAGAATTATTATATACAACCTTACGCGGTTATCTCTGGAGTCAGCTACTTTATCAGATAAAATATTATTTACAACTATTTAAAATCAATGGCCAGCTGGTCAACAGTCATCATTCAGCCATTTGGGTATCATTGGAGACAAATTGATGTTATCCTCAGGATAGTAGACACATGACCCATTGGACACCTACACTCGGCCACCGGATCCACATTCTCCCCTTTACTAGGAACAACTTAAAGTAAACTACAAGTAGTGAGCAATATTTCTCTGGCTTGTTTCTTTAACACACAATAATTTATTACTACTGTTAATCCTGTTTTTTTAATGACTATGATTTAGGGTATTAAGCTTGTGCCTCTATTTTACATTATTCACAATAGGCGTACCTATAAAGAAAAAATGCTGTCTGAATGTTTGTCCAAAAAATATTTGCCTCAACTTGCAGCAAAATCACTAACATCAGTAGTTAACATTTCACTTTAACACTGATTAACCATGTAGCCCTTTTGGTTTACCCCTTTACTGTACCCACCTTGCTTTTGGTCCCTAACCAGACCTTTAACAGCCTTGCAGTAGTCTATCTTTCCAGCTGATGTTCTAGGCACAGAGATCCTTGGCTAGCAAATCTTACTGACAGCCAGTCAGTTACAGCCACAGACCCACACATACTCAAACGCAAACAGAGACCATCTGCTCTATCTCCTCAGGCCAAAAACACACACCTGGACAGAAGCCAGGCCAGAACCATGCCTGCACATGGCCATTGACACACTTTTATACATGCACTCACACAAACACATGCATGGACCTGTGTAGGCTTAACAGACAGGAGACGCACTTGATACCGACATATATATCAATCTGCATACAAACACAGATATGGTTGATGACATTGACGCGCACAGATGAACGTGACATTAGCTCAGCGGCGAACAACACACACATATCTAATGCTTCATTTGAGGCTAAAATGAGATGGCAGAAACAGTGAGAGAGAGAGGTGTGTTGGGGTTTTCTCTCCCCTCTGACTTGTTGATCTAGATAATATATGCTCGTGTCCCAATTCTCACTATAAAGCAAAAGAATGTACAGCATGTCTAGCCTCTTTTGCAGTCTTTATTTAAGCATTTATCGAACACATACACAGCTCTTTTTTCGGTCATGACCTGCCACTGCTCGTGACATGCTGGGTGATTGAGTAGTTGGAGGATTAAGAGCCTTGCTCAAAGGCATCTCTGATACACTGCAGAAAAGAACATTCACTTCCCCACTCATGTTTTCCCAGCTGAGATCCACAGGCTCCTCTCTGGCCACTATAAGGATTCCATCAACTAAAAATACTACATTTTAGTCAAGCACATTATTTTTCCCAGATACCAGACTGAAATAGGTACGGGACATTTAATATAGGTTTGCAACATTACAAACTGCATATTTATCGTATCCACTTACACTGGGTTGTACACAAGTGTTTAGACACAAAAATACTTACACATCCACTTGAACTCGCTTATTTTATTTGAGGTTGCAGGAGCTGGACCATCCCAGCATGCATGGGGCAAGTATCAAGGCACACTCTGACAGGTTGCAATATATATACCACATGACTAAATACATTTCTTTTTCTTTATTACCTCATGGGCACAACACACACCATGTTATGTTTTCTACGTTCACGCCTAAGGGTCATATGAATAAACCACCAGTGTCCCATTGGTTGAGGATTTATTTATTGTGGTTTTAGACTTCAGAGGACTGGAGGTGAGGGACTGAAACAGCACTGAGAGTCAGATGCAAATAATAATGACCTTTAGTTTATAATTTCACATGGACAATCCACAATTAACAATAAATCTGCACTTTCAACTGAGTTTCCAGGAAGAGTTCTTAAGCAATGAAATAATAAGAACAAGATACACAACAAAACCACTGAAAACATACAAACACACCTATGACGCAGTTGGTATCATGAGATCCAGCAAACACTAGCATATGACTGTCCAAGACTCATTTGTCAGCTGGCTTACTCATCCTGTTCTTGCCTCTCACACAACCGTAAAGCAATACCACTGCCTTAAGAAACATCTATATAATTAAGTTCATGGCAGTTCATGCTTGAAGGTTCGACAAAAAAATTAATTAATTAAAGTCAAGTTCATGCTTATGCGCATGTTATTTCATCTAAAACTGCATCAACATTGGCTTTACTATCTGTTAATCTAGAGATTATTTTCGATTAATCAGTTAATCATTATAAAAGACTGATCAGAACAAAATGCCAGTCAGTTCCTAGAGCCCAAGTGATGTTGGTCCAAGAGTCAAAACCCACCACCCACCATTATTCAGTTTAGAGTCATAGAAAACTAAAACAAAACAAAACAAAACAGAAAATATTCACATTTGTTTATTAGCTTAGCTGTCTTTTATCGCACATTGTACTGTAAATATCCAACCACAGTGTACTCTGTTAAAGCCGCTATCCTTCCTGGAACTGATCCTGAAACAGCCCAGGAGTGAACTTGAGAACCAAAATAACCTCATCTCCTTTATGTCTAAAACACTCTTACAGGAAACACCAGCACACAACGCCCCTGTGTTTCATCCTGCCTCCTGTACTGTTCCTACCAGCCATGCTGTATGTCCCATCTTCCTCCACACAGTCCTTCCTTGCACAGACACACACTGTTGTCTTAGGCCCTCATAAAACTTCTAGAATATCACACTAGGCTGCTCAAGAAAGTCTCTGTGGTTGAATGCCAAGTACTTGTACTTGTGTAGATATCTAGAATGCTGGCACAGCAGAGGACAGGACTTAAATTTTGTCATTTGTACCATATGGCTACAGATAAAAACTAAAATTTTAAACCTTAAACAGCAACAGAGAGAAGCTGTAAGACAACACTGCAATATCATCATCCTTTTCAGTTAATATAGAACTTGTTAGCTAACAGCCATTTTATATATATAGACCCTGCAGATACAGACCAACATTAGCATTCACTGTGAGTCATGTTTGTCCACCTGATGAATTTAAGTCCAATACTCAGTCCTTTCAGTTCGGTTTTGGTCAGTAGCACCCTTGAGGAAAATATCTGGCTCTTTAGGGCAGCTAATGCCCCATTACGCTCACTCAGCTAGCTGCCAACTTTGTTTGTCTGTTGTTTGGTGCTGGGGTGCATAGCCTCAGTGGGGGTTTAGAGCTTTTTGCTGAGAACAGCTGCCCGCTGCAGCCAAAACAACGCCCAGAATGACCCAAACAGTGCCATGTCCAGTAGCAAAACCAAATGGGCTAGAAGGTGCTATAAAGCCTGGGTAGAGCTGAGAGGAGCTGCAGAGTTGGGTAATAATAATCTGTGTGTTTGTCACTACAATCAAATCACTTTCATATACAAGTAGTCATATGACTCCTATTGTTACTATAAAAAATATTGCTTATAGTGTTCAAATTAGCATCACTAAATAATACAGATGTTACTATGACAGTCAAACAGACATGATGAGGAGGATTGCTTGTTAAACATAAGGTAAATTCATCCCCATCATTCTCTCTCCTACCTTTAGTCCATCTTTTCCCCTCTCTGACTCTCACTTGTCTCCTGATGCTTTCTTACCTCTCACAGCCCCCTCTGTTTCTCCATCAGCATTCCTGAAGGTGTTCAGCATGTTCTATTTATGTGACAACCACATTCGCCTATCACACCACAGAAAGCAACACAGCACTCACAGCCTATACTTAGCCAGCTGGTGTTCCAGCGTGGGAGCTGAATTTGACAAAGTTCGTGGTCTTGCCTGGAGGATCGGGGTCTATAAAACACATTATGCTCATCCTGAATATTATCATTCTCCTCAAGTTACTTTCTTTTTGTTCCTGTCAGGCCTACAGATATGATGTGGCTGGAAAGGACTCACTGGTGCTGTCTGGGGTTACACATCTCACTGAAGTCAACTCGACAGCTAGCTGAAGGGGAGAGCCGAGCTGCTCTCCACCTAATCTGTCTGAAGATATAAAGTGGATGACCCGCCGCCTTTCACCGGATTCAACTTTTTTGACCTTACAGCTGCTTCATCAGGACAATCATAACATTACTCTCAGTGAAAATCTGACTGCTATTTGTCTAAAGAGTAGAAAGGTGAGGTGAATTATCTCAACCTCAAAAGTAGCGCAATCACATCATGGTAAATACAAGCTAAAAGCAAGATAATGTAGCAGCTAGTGTGTCATCAGGGCCATATTGGATCAAACTTCAAAGATATACACAAAAAAAAATGCTCTATGAACTTACAAATTAGGAATAAAGGAGGTTCTCTTGTGTTTTTCCCACAAAACCATTAGGTTGGTCGTACATAATTTTAAAGAGGTTAATTTTATCTGTGAGAAATTCACATCTCCACATTAACATCTCCAGCAGCAATTACCATGTGAAATTAACAGTCTTATATATTTTGGGATAAATTATGTGTAATATATGAGAACATCAGAGAAAACATAAGGCCACTATACAGCGCAGGCAATGTAGATGGCTGGAAAATACTAGCACTTTAACTGTACAAACCCTAGTGTCACTCACTATATCATGATGTGTGTGGGGGGCTCACTAAGATTCATTTAGCACTATCATGTAATGCATAACTCATGCAGTTGCTACCATTTGCTCTTGAGTACTGTATTATTAGTGGTTTGGCTTGATTCCACAAGCAGACATAAGACATTGTCTCCAAGTGTCAGGGCAGATATTGATGATATATAGTAACAACAGTGTTGTGTTGATTTGTGTATTTTTAAATGGATCAGACACATGTAAAACAATTTCTACAGGATTTATGGAAATTTCAGGGAACAAATAAACTCAATTTCAATAATTAAAAAGTTTTATCAGTTGTACCATAAATAGAAAAACCAAGTAATCCTGCACACAGCATATTGGAATAGCAGAAAATGCAATGGGAGTTTTTTTCAATTAACTCAGCAGCCCAATTGCACTTGGGAGAAAAAATATTAGTCTGTGACAGTAATAATGTGTTAGGCAGAAGATGTCTGGCAAGATACAGATTTTGGCTCACCAGAGGACTGTGCTACTTGTAACTTCATACCTCTGTGCCACGGGTCCCATCTGTACAATATATATAATATGGTTCAGACACTGAAAGGTTATCAACACTGATAAGAGACAGATAGCATCAGCTCCAGTCTATTGTAAAATTACAGGAAATTAATCTGAGATGCAGGCTGGGCAAACAAACATGTGCACAATCAGGAGTTCACACACACACACACACACACACACACAATGACTCACACACGTTTATCGTGAACACACCAATGCACAAAAAAAATAAAAGAATTAAAATACACTGATGCTACGTACATGCAATTACACACCGTGCTCTTTATCTAATCTTGGCTACAGCTGCCTACATAACAAATATGGAAAATGCACCATTGAGATCTGACAATTAACCAAAGGCAGGGGAAGTACAAAACCAAATCAGGAGTGTGTGTGTAGAAGTTAATGAAGCAAAAGTGAGGTAACCCCCAGGCTCTCCTGTGAAAAGGAATGTACTGCACACAGTCAGCTTGCAAGTGGGTTTAAAAGGATGAAGAGATGAGAAGGTGACCTAAACATCTATCTATCTAGTTATCTATTTATCTATCTATCTATCGTCGTATCCATCTATCTCTGACATAGAAATAAACCCTACCCCCAAAAACATTTGAATAATAAATAGCAAACAAGGCATCAAAGATTAGATGGTCTTGTGATAAAAAGGAGTTACTGTCTCTGTCAGCCTTGAGAACAAAAAGTTTTACCTCTGATTTTGAGCCTGAAGACAGAGGAGTCAGGGGCCTTTGTAAGTGTCCAGAAAGGTTCATTAGATATCAGAGTTCAGGGACATTTGCATGGATGGGTCATGCTAAGTTTGAATATTGTTATTAGCAGTGTTAAAGTTTACCAAAGGCAGGCTCAGGTGTGCACTGCAGAGCTGACTTTAAAAATGTCCAGTGTTTACAATATCTCTGTAGTGGAAGGAAGCAGCTCAGTTCCTAACTCGGGTGTTCCTGGAGGAGGGGCGTACAAAGAAGGCCAGAGCTGTGGGCGGAACACGGAGGAAATCACGGCGTGTCCCACCACCCCTCAATTCCCCACCCCTTCCGCTGAGCGTTAGAACACACGCAGCAGATTTCAATTTCCTCGCCTTTCATCAACATGATCATATCGGGCCCATGTTTTTGCTCGAACTGACGGTTTTGCAAAAGATGTTGCTATCAGTCCTCTGCCTGATCTCGTCTCGATTCGAGTGGCGTTGAGTGCAATCTGTCGCTGAGTGGGACGAGGCTGTTGGACAGTCCTGCAACAGCAAATGAAGATGACATTTCATGCACAGATTTGTGTATAGTCTTGAAAAAGTTCAGAACACAAATAACCGGCCTGAGGAACTTGAGGGATCCTGTTAGAAATACTTAACACAAATCCAAAAGCTCCTCGTGGAATATTATGGCAAGAGATGAAACAGGAAACTATTATTGACTACAACAGGCACACTTCAAGTCCCTATGGAATATTAGACAATTACAGGGTGGGATACAATGAGGTCACTAAACCGGCGCTGTGAAATAGTCTATGTGGCTTTGATAAACTACAAGGTTGTCATAGCACTCATCTGCCGCCCGCAAATACAGCGAACAGATTGATAATTCCACTTAGAGTACACAGAGAAGACATAGTGTTATTAGCCTGTTATTCTGGAAAGCTCTGGCTGTACAGCGACACTGGTTTATTGAACAAAGCGGAAGGACGCTTCGTTGAATGGAGCTCGCATTGTCGTTTGTTGCCCGCAAAATATAAATGTATCACAATGACAGCTTGGCCAAAACACGCGTACGCTGCTCCTCCGGCGGAAATTTATCAGAGCCCTATACCCTACTGACCTGAAACTGCTGCACCTCAAAGCGCCCATCAATTTTAATTATGTTATTGCTCACGTTCCTGTTAGTCCTGAAACGTGGCCGCGCACAAACACAGGCGGCACACATGTGAGGTTGACTATAAGCACAACATGACACATACACAGACCTACACAAACACACACACACACACACACACGTAGGCCCGTGTAATAAAACATGCATGTGTACACGCACACACTCGGACTGCCGGCTAAGTTCCAATACTCACTGCGGCTGTGTTAATGTTCGCCCTCGGGCGAAATAAGCCTGTGTTTAAAAAAAAGCCAGTCACATATCCTTTTCAGTTATTCTGCTGCTGTCAAAGCTCAAAGTGACGCTTGCAACGTAACAGACGGTCAGCCGAGGAACGCTCTGTTTCGGGGCTACTCTGTCTGTAGCCGTCTCTCCGGTCCTGTCCATCTCCTCCCGTCTATCTTTCCTTCTGTCTTTGCCAGTTCCACCACCGGTGGCTTCCCCAATCGCTCGGGCGCCCCGTGACGTCACGACGGCGGAGCGCGCGCCCGAGACGTGTACCCCCCTTCCCTCCCTCCCTTCCATTATTGAAAAGCCACAATTAAAATGAGAGAAATACTTTTCTTCACAGACATCCACATTAACTTAAATGTAATATCACCCACATTGTTCATTTATCATTTTGACATGGTCTATATTAAAACCCTTTGTTTTTAATCCTGTAAATTTTTAATTAAACAATTAACATAGAAATTATTTGTTGCTTTAGCAACAGTAACTTTCAAACCGTCTTTTGTTTGTCTGTCTTATTGTGCCATGGAAGAGGTATTTATCCTTAGCTTATATTATTTGAGTAAAAGTAGTGACTATCAAAAAAACTAAATAAATACATAAATATAAAAATATATATATATCATTGGAGCAGTGGTTCCAACCCTTTTGTCTGATGTATCTCACATTTTGTTAAGACGGTCTTGAGTTTCTCAATGTCCTTAACCAGAGACATCCTAGAGATGAAAGAATTCTACAATTCAGATAATATAATTTATTAACCTACATGGTGGCATCTTTTATTTTATAGTGTTCTTGTTGTTCAATCCCACATTGAAACACACATTCCATCTCTCAACACTGCAACACTGTAGCAGCTTAATGGAAAATACCATTATGTGTCCTATTTCTACCATAACTTCACTTTTACTTTTAGATAACAGATTTTAACTTGATTAATCTTAGTTTCATTAATCCTAAGAGGTCACGGTATGGCTTGTTTCAAACTTTATTCCTAGTAAGTTCCATGAACGATGCAGCAGCCAATTTGACCTGTCAAACTTAGTAATAACATTATTAACGGCTCATTGCTTTGCAGTAGTTGCTGGAACTGGGGCCATCACGCTATTAGTTCCACCTGTGTTTTCCTGCAAGCAGTTAAAATGTCTGCTGTGAAAAAGGCTCATTAATGTAATTTATACCTGATCTGCTGCCCACCATCAGACAGACACACAAACTGGAGTGAATTCAGGTGTGTTAGAATAGGACAAGTTTTGTTGTCAAAACAAGAGGACATTATTTATCTGTGACAGAGACAGTAATGGATCTGTAGAGATTTTATCATATGATGAATTTGACAGTGCTATGGATTATTTCAGCTCAGATGTGAGGTGACCATTATGAGGAGATTATCTCACCAAGTTTGACTCTAGGTAATGTTAGATCATTTTATACTATTCATTTTATTTTCTTCATCTCTTTGCGTGATGCTTGAGCTCTTTTCTGCATTATACATGGTCTCACCCATATGGGGACCTATGCATGTTGACATTAGGTAGTCAGTCTGTGTTTGATGAGTGAATGACCTATACAGTATCATCAGGTAGAGTATGTGGCATATTTCATAGCTGCTCACTCTGATCCCACAGGTTTTGTCTGTCCCACGCAATTTCACATTATCCTAAAGACATTCCTTCCGCTAGACACTGACCAAAAAGACACACACACACACACACACACACACACAGTACAGGCCTAGTTCTCTACCAGTCAGACAGTTGAAGATAAATAGTTTGCTGGCTAAAGTTCCCTAGAGAGAAACATTATCAGGAGTGGTGGACCAGCGCCTTCTGAAATGTCTGCACTAACTCAATCTGTGAAAAGTTTTACTGGTTATTTTAGTTGAAGAAAATATAGTGTTTTATTGTTGTCAAGATTTGTGTTTGAAAAGTGCTACAAAGCTCTTATCTTCTCATAACTCCAGTAAATTCAGTCAGTGACTTTATCATATATTGACAAGGTAGGCTTAAAGGTAAAGGATCATTTAGTCTGGAACGGTAATCTGACGCACTGGACATGATCAAGACATTTGACCTGGGGTTCTTAGAGAACACAGAAAATAAGATTTGGGAGGCTAATTTTAAGAAATACAGTTTTATTAAGCAGAACATACATACTGGAAGGTAATAATACAGGCTGGTTTCGAAGATCATTTATCAGATATGTTGCACAGATGTTTCAGTATTCAAAAAGGAAAACATTACCATATTTTGTGTAAAATAAAAACAGAAATAATAAACAAGATTACTAAATTCAAGGATAAAAAGTGGACTCTAATGAGACTAATGTTATTAAACTGTACCTCAAAGAATGTTTTGAAGTAGTTAGTCAGTGAGTTTCCATGATGCTCTGTCCACCCTTGTTGTTTCCTCCTTCCTCTTCAGCAACAAACCAGAATATTGGTTAAACAGTAATGCCACCCTGTGGTCAAATATATATGTATTGCAACATATATGTATATAACTGATCTTTCTTGCAATTTTTCACTGACTGAAAATTAACATCACTTTCTTTTAGTTAAAACAGAAACAATATACAGAATATCCAATACGCATATACTCCCATTCCTGAAATAAGAAAACCTCTGATGTGTGTGTACTTGTTGCACAACCCACAGAGTTATTAAAGCACATCATTTTGGCGCTTGTTTCAAAATACCAAAAAGGTACAGCTTGGTCTGTGGTTTCTTACAGGAATGCCGAGTAGATAATGGAGAAAAATATTAGCAAAATGATGGGTCTCAGGAAGGCACATCCTGTGTAAGAGTAGATCAGAGTCCTGGTGTCCATTGTGAGAAGGAGACCTCCTCCTTCTCATAATCGACAAACACACCAAACTGTTGGGGCCTCTGCCTCATGTACAGGCAACATAGTTAGTTATATCAGGCCAAATATATCTCCTTGGGGATTCATTGTAGAGTCCACCAAATGCCCAGCCGCCTCCTCTTCTTCAGGGGTGGGATAGAGAAATGTTTGTGTTAATGGACCCCTTGACCACTCCCAAGACCCAGCCTGTACTCCCACTGACTCGAACTCTCATAGTAGAATCTGCCTGAGGAAACCATCTTTACCAAGGACATAAGGTTGATGGTCAACTTTTCATATGTACCAAAGCCACACTAGAAAACATCATTCTTGACGGAAGCTCAGTTGCTTCCCATTCTCAGACACCCAGAGCCTGTTACTGGCTGTAGGCGCCCAGAGTCACATCCACCGCATCGCATTGCTGGATCATCATCAGCTTGTCCTGAGGCGGATACCACCTTTCTTTAATAACAGTCTGTGTTTTTTCTTCATCAGGCTGTTGAGCACTACAGCCATCAGACAACCTTGACCTCATGAATAAGCATTCCCATCTCTATTACCAATTGTCTTTTCCATCCGAGCTACTGCTTTCTTAACCATTCCTACGTACTCTCCAAGACTGCTGTCAGACAGATCTTGTGTAGATGGGAGGGGTGGAGGGGACAGGGGTGGAAATAGATCCTTGTTGTGCCTAGGAGTAGAGGGATGGCCAGCTCTGCAGGAGGTGGAGGTGGTCCTCTGTTTGTAAGACCTGCTCCATTTTGGATCTTCTCTTTCAGCTCATTGACTTCTTGCTCCAGTTGTGTCACATGGTCTTCAGCCTGTTTCTCTGCTGCTTTCGTTTCTCCGGATCGTCTCAGTCAGCTCGGCCTGTTTCTTGCAGAGGCCACCGGAGCAGTGAACACCCATCAATGTCTGCTATCTCTTTCTCTGACTCTTTCTTCTCTGTGCAGCTGAGTATTTGATGTCCCTTTAATAATTTTGGCTTTGGCGTCTCATCATTTCTCATTTCTGACATCTCAATATCGCTGGGCTTTCTCTCTGAACACATGCTCAAATGGGACAGTTTCATGCATCACATGGTCAGCTCTTTTCACACACGAAACAAACACACATCTGGTCTGTGTGTGACAGAAGAGCTCAAACATCTGTTGTGCCTCTCATACACCCTGTCCTCCAGGTTTGACACAGGGTCAATCAGCTTGTGCTTCTAAGGGTTGCGACTCTCTGATGAGGCTCCAGGTGAGGCTACAGCACGAGGCCAAACACACCAGACACGCCTTCTGGGCTTTGAGCTTCAACCCAAGGCAGATGTCATGGGCACCTCCTGGCTTAGCTACGATCGTGATCTTTCACTTCTCACCGCTATGTTGTTGAAATGCTCCAACTATCTCTGAACTCTGTGTTGACCTGGAGGCGGGTTCACGGTGGAACTTCTCACAGAGGGGGCACTGTATCTGGTCACTGCTGGACCGGCATCCTGTGATACAGTCTTGCAGTTGGGTGTCCATGATGGAGTAGTGATAGGCTCAGTGGGAGTACCCAGACAGATAGAACACAGGAGCTGTTCTTCGTATAGGAGGCTGCTGGCTGAGGCCATGTCTAGATAAGAAAAGAGGATTTGATGATTAGGATTTTCAATTTCTAACCCAAGTGGTCAGAGTATGAAGGGAATAAGTGATAGTATACATATATGTATATATATGTGTGTATATCTATGTATATATCTAAATTAGGGATGACATGTGGCAAAGGTCTCCTTGCAATGAAAACATGCATAGTCAAAATAAAAAGTGATTCTTGTGATCATAGGAGTGTATACCAACAAACATCTGCAGAAAAGGGAATGTATCATTATCCAAGTGCTGTGTCCTCAAATAACATTTTGGCCCACATTAACGCCATAGTGTGAGAACTAAAGAGTTCATCTTTGGCTCAGACATAAATAGTAAATAGACATATGGTTATACAATCCTAGTTTGATCGGTTTAAAGGTTTGGGGAATTGTAATGTACGATGGCGATGCACCAGTGATTTTTCGCTTGATTGTTTCACCAGTGATTAAACTTCATGAAAATGACATTTCAGCTCAACAACAAACGTGTTATATGTTTATAATATAAATACTGAAAATCAACTTATGAATTGTCGACTTTACATACAGGACATGCAGTGTTATTCCCACTGTAAAGCACAGCCTGAAGTTGGTTGTGATTGAGATCTGTTGTAGTAAACTACGGCGATCTAATTGTTTAATGCTATTTTTAATCTGATAGTATTTGTCAAGATAATAACAAATTCATATTTGGTACGATCAAAAAAGCGATTGCACTTTACCTGCAACGACGTACGTAAAACGATTGCCTTTAGTTTCTCTTTAGTTTCATTTCCTCGAAATGACACGTGATCCCTCATCCGCCCCACCTCTTCCTGCAAAAATGAATTAAAACTGACCTCGACGCCATTGCCCGTCCATACCTTGCTGCGGTTGAGAATCTTGTCATTCATCAAAGGAAGCAGTAGTTTGTAAACATACAGTATATATTCTGTATATATAAGTACTGGCATTTTTTGTGGACTACATATTTTACAGATAAGTTCAATATCATTTTTGGAACGTTTCTTTATTACTGTGGCCTTTCATTTGATTTACAGTTTGCTGTAACAAAAACAGTATAATTAATATCCGAATTTCTATAAAAATCTTTTTATCACAAAACAGTACAACAAATTGTCTAGTAGCTCCAAGCTTCATTTCAGCATGAGATATTGTAAATGAAAAAGACACATTAAACAATCTTTTTTTTTTTTTTTTTGAAAAACAACAAAACTGCAGCCTTAACTCTGAAATTAAATACAGATGATGCCTCTTGTAAGGCTGGAAATGTCTCAACAATTTTGTAACGTAAATTTCTGTTCACTTTATGTCTTAAGTGTCATAAAGTTTGTTTACAGATTATCTGAGAACTGAATCTTGCTGCCTATTCATATACACCACTGTTACAACCACTTTTGGTATTTTAAAATAGACATTTTGAGGAAGATTAAGCAGGCTGCTCTTTGGGTCTCATAGGTGTCATTCACTGAGTCTGTCTGCGATTGCTTCAGTGTGTAAAATAACCAAAGCAAAACTAACATCAGAAGGCAGAGATGAAATGCAAACTGAGTGCATATATAGCAGAAAGCTGAGATAATTTACAGTATTGTGTAGTCTGACAGATATCTCTCCTTACTTTTTCTTTATTTACTGTTGAGTCATCATCACAGCATTGAAACTAATCTAAAACAATAAAGTAGATGATTGATAGCCAATACTGATATGCTGTGCACCTACATAATCCCCTACAGCAGGTTGGTCTGGAAACTGACCTCTGACCTTACTGTGATGGGGTGAGTAAAAAAAGATATTCTTCATATGACTTAAAGTATCAGATATTTAGAATCACAACAATAATTCATGTTTGTTATGTTCCTGTTTTATTCATTGATTTTGTTTGCTGTTGTGAGCAGTTGTGAGATAAATCTGCTATTACGCGAGAGATGTCCACTCCTTGTTGTTTCCTCTTTGTTTCTTTCAGAAATAGACCTGAATACTGGTTAATTATTATTGTCTGCAAGAAATATACAGTACAATAAAATCCAATGATATGTATGTCCCATTACTAATAAACAGAGCTGATGTGTGAAATGAGAAAAAAACCTTTCAGTAGAAGTTACACATCAGTGTTTCCTGATGTGTGTGGCACCTTAAGTTGCACAATGTACAGGAGTGATTACAAGGACGTCGGTTGCGTCGTCTCCTATCATACCAAAAACAGGGTAAAGCTTTGGTCTGCTACTTAAGGAAATGCCAGTAAGATAACGGAGAGAAGCTTTTAGCATTGATGGGGTCTCAGTGAAGGCACATCCTTCGTAGGAGTAGATCAGAGTCCTGGTGTCCACGTCGAAGAAGGAGACCTCTCCCTTCTCATAATCGACAAATACACCAACTGTCTGGGGACTCTGCCTCAGGTACAGGGGACCAGAGTCAAAATCAGCAAAATATAACTTTTGGAACTGGCTGCAGAGTCCACTAAATACCCAGCCTCCCTCTTCAGGGGCGGGATAGGTGAATGTTGCCATATTAATGGACTCTTTGACAACTCCCAAGACCCAGCCTGTACTCCCACTGACTAGAACCTCATAGTAGAATCTGCCTGAGGAAAAGCCATCTTTACCAAGGACGAAAGGCAAATTTTCAAATTTTCTCATAAATATAGTGCTACTGGTAAAGAACTGGCCTGGATGAAAGCTCAGTACTTTCCCCTTCGCAGACACCATGAGTCTGGAATTGGCTGTGTAGGCATCCAGAGTCACATCCACTGCATCACACTGCTGGATCATCATCAGCTTGTCTTGAGATGGATTCCATATTTCTTTAATAAACTCATCTGTCATCAATGTTTTTTCTTCATCAGGCTGTTGAGCACTCTCACAGCCATCAGACAACCTGACCTCATGAATAAGCATCTCCATCTCATTACCGATTGTCTTTTCCATCCGAGCCACTGCTTTTCTAACCATTCCTACGTACCTCCGTTGACTGCTGTCAGACAGATCTTGTGTAGATGGAGGGGTGGAGTGGGACAGGGGGTGGAACAGATCCTTGTTGTGTTCAGGGGAGTAGAGGGATGGCCAGCTCTGCAGGAGGTGGAGGTGGTCCTCTGTTTGTAAGACCTGCTCCATTTTGGATCTTCTCTTTCTCAGCTCATTGACTTCTTGCTCCAGTTGTGTCACATGGTCTTCAGCCTGTTTCTCTGCTGCTTTCTGCTTCTCCTGGATCAACTCAATCAGCTCGGCCTGTTTCCTTTGCAGAGAGGCCACCAGAGCAGTGAAAACCTCAACAGTGTCTGCTATCTCTTTCTCTGACTCTTTCTTCCTCTGTTCAACAGAGCACTTGATTTCCCTAATACTCTTGGCTTTGGCGTCCTCCATCATTTTCATTTCTGACGTCTCATTCTCCAGCTGGGCTTTCCTCTCTCTGAACACATGCTCAAATGGGACAGTTTCATGCATCACATGGTCGTCTTTCAAGCACATGAAACAAACACACATCTGGTCTGTGTGACAGAAGAGCTCGAACATCTTGTCGTGCCTCTTACACACCCTGTCCTCCAGGTTTGACACAGGGTCAATCAGCTTGTGCTTCTTAAGGGTTGCGACTCTCTGATGAGGCTCCAGGTGAGGCTGGCAGTACGAGGCCAAACACACCAGACACGTCTTCTGGGCTTTGAGCTTCAACCCAAGGCAGATGTCACAGGACACCTCTCCTGGCTTAGCTACGATCGCATCTTCACTTCTCACCGTCATGTTGTTGAAATGCTCCACCATATCTCTGAACTCTGTGTTGACCTGGAGGCGTGGTCTACGGTGGAACCTCTTCTTACAGAGGGGGCACTGTATCTGGTCACTGCTGGACCAGTATCCTGTGATACAAGTCTTGCAGTAGTTGTGTCCCACATGGAGTAGTGACAGGCTCAGTGAATGCACCCAGACAGATAGAACACAGGAGCTGTTCTTCGTATAGGAGGCTGCTGGCTGAGGCCATGTCTAGATAAGAAAAGAGGATTTGATGATTAGGATTTTCAATTTCAAACCGTCATCTGGATGTTACTTGACACCTACCACCCACCAAAACATTGTTGCAGACCAAGTACACCCGTCCATGGCAACAGCATTGAGAAATGGCTTGAGGAACACAACAAAGAGCTTAAGGTGTTGACCTGGTCCCCAAACTCCACAGATCCCAATCTGATTGAGCATCTGTGGGACCTGTCTAATATTGTGTAGGTCCCCCTGGTGCCGCAAGAACATCTCTAACTCCTCAGGGCACGGACAGGGGACCTCTGGGGGTGTCCTGTGGTGTCTGACACCAAGCCTGCAACAGGGTGGGACCTCCATCAGATTAGGATCTGGGGAGTTCAATGGCCAGGTCAATGCCTTGTGCTCTTTGTTTGCCATTTCTGGGTAGTTTTTGTGGTGTAGTGGGAGCACTGTCCTGCTGGGGGAGAGGCCCCTGTCATTGGGGAGTGCATGCTTGGTCTGCAACAATGTTTAGGTGAGTGATACATGTCAAGTAACATCCAGATGAATGCCAGGGCTCAAGGTTTCCAAACAAAACATTGCATTGTAATGAGATGATCAATGTTATTCACTTAATGTGTGAATTTTGTGGGTCTTAATGTTGTGGTTGATCAGTGTATGTTGTAGGTTGGATTCTATTTGCAGCGCTTTATGTCAGAGGGCTTGTACATACTGTGTACAGTTTGCATTGATTGTCTCATTAGTTCATGACCCTTGTTGAAAGGCAATATATCATTATCTGAGTGTTGTGTCCTCAAATAACCTTTTGGGTTGACATCATGGTGTAAGTCCTCACAGACTCAACATTCACCGATGGAAAACAGTGATCCAGAGAGGATTTGCTGTGAAAAAAACACTAACTGAAATGGCTGTGGACAATTAGACTTAAACGACAGTTACGATGCAGGATATATTTTCCCTGATAATAAGAGAAGAGGTTCAAAGTATATAAATAGACTCTTGGTTATAGTCATATCACACAGCCGGACTTTGTACCAGAGAGCTGGCAGATAAAGTCCATTTGATGTCAGTTTGTCATTTGCGTTCTCACATACAGCTGATGTTTAAGTATATTTGTTACAGCAGTACATGTGTGAAAGCAACTGTAGTCATACTGACATTACCAGTTTGATCGGTGTAAAACTTTAAGTATCGGAACGTACGCTGGCAATGCGCCAATGTTTACTTCTCCTCCGAAACTTCAAGAAAACGGCATTTGGGCAACAACAAACATGTTATATACCTGTAACATTAATATTTAAAATCAGATCAACCTGTAATTAGTCGACCTTAAATCTGTGATTACGTACAGGACATGCAGTGTTACTTCCTCCTGTAAAGGACGATTTGAATCTCTGTGGCAGTAAACAACGCTGAAAGTGTCAAGATAACAGCAACAGGGCGACATCATTCAGCAAGATCAATAAAGCGATCAGGACGGTTGAGCTTTACCTGCAGTGATGTCTGTGATCAAGTCTGGGATCGAGCCTTCCTTTAGTGGTGTAGTTTCATTTCTGTCACGTGATTCATCAATTCATCTTTCCCTCCTCTTCCTGGAAAAACTGACTTCAGCAGCGTTGCTCATTCCTCAGATTGTCCCAGTGAATCTTTTCGTTTATGGATTATTATTTATCTAAAGAAGCAGTCGTTTGTATAAGTACAGATTATCTGAGAAGTGAATCTTGCTGTCTTTTCCTATTCATTAGGAGACTTGCACGTTTTCACACCAGCGCCTATTCATAACCTCTTTGATATTTGAATCAAGTAAAATTAAGCAGGCTGCTCTTTAGGTCTCATTCACAGAGTCTGTCTGTGATTGCTTCAGTGTAAACTAAAAGTAAGATCAGCAGGCAGAGACAAAATGCAGATTGAGGACATATATAGTAAAAAATTGAAATAATTTACAGTATTTTATAGTCTGATAGATACCTCTTACTACTTCCTCTTTATGCTCTGTAACGTTAGCTAACATGGGGTCATCATCTCAGCAAATAAACTAATGTAAAACCATGAAATGAGCAGGTCAGTCTGGAGCTTGACCTCTGACCTTACTGTGATGGGGCAAAGAAAAAGAAATATTCTTCATATGACTTAGTAAAGGTCAAAATAATCACAGTCAATAGACAATAATTTATTTTTATTTGTTGATTTTCTTTGCAGTTGTTAGATGAGTAATACATCTGTGACTGTGACAGACAGACAGATGTGTTACCCTTTGTATAAAAAATGTAAAGAAAAAACTTTTTTTTACACATTTTTATTTCAGCCTTAGACAAATATTTAGAGAGAGATTAGTCTTGTGTCACTCTGCAAGCGTTACAGTCCAACACAGTGGAGAAAAGCAAACACTGAGGAGGCCATGATGTCATTTTTTTCATAAGAGATTAGCACGTAAGACATGTACAACTGCTCGGGTTAAAAATTGATGTCTGTATTCTTAAGTTACACATCAGAAGGTCAAAAATGAAAGCAAAAAGTATAATGTGTGTGTGTGTGTGCCTGTGGATCAGTGAATGCGCATCATAAGCCACGGGAAGTATCCAGTGCGCTGCATGCCGAAGGTGCTGATGAAGATGTTGAGGACTGTGGTGATGAAGACTATGACTGTTGTTACGATGTTCAGGTAGTCCAGACGCTTCTGTAGAGCTGAGTTATTCAGGTCCCGCCGTCCTGTGACACACACACACACACACACACACACACAAATAGAGATTTCTGTTATGACCTGGTTGCACCACATTCTGATATGACTAATGGACATAATTTAAATGGCCAACTTACTCTCCTCCTTCAAATTCGTATGCATGGACACACGCACACACACACACATACAGTTTCTGGAATCAGACCCACTTCAGCAAAAACCACAATAAGCGTAGCACTGACTTCTGTTAAATCACTACATTTATTCAGCTTTCTGAAGGATAATTTATGCGTACATTAGAGGGATGTCTCTTATTTCTATTACCCTGGTTTCTGTCTGAGATTGAATCTGAAACATTTTTGTGAATCAGTTTTTGAAAATAAATGATAAAGACATTAATGTTTACATCAGGTTTTCCATTACTGACTACCAAACAAAGTAGAAACACATGTCAAGTGTAAATAGTTTGAAACATACACAATGGAACACATGGACAATTTTAGACATGGAAATTCAAGCATATTATTGCAGCAAATAAAATAATGTGTATTTAAATACATGTTCAGTTGGTTAAGTGGAGATATTTTAGTTGGATTATAACCTGAATTCAGCATTTAAACAACACCTTTCAGTCTCAAGTCTCAATAATAAATAAAGATGTGATGTTTGAAATTATGTGACTTGTCTCTCAACTTTGTACAAATTACAAAAATTTGAACTGAATTTGAACTCAGTGCACAAATGAATTGCCTGTGCAAAGAGTGTGTGGGTGTGTGCGTGCATGTGGCAGTGTCTAAATGTGTTCGACATGTGAGTGGACGTGAGTTTTGTATGAGTGTGTGTCAAAAGTGGAGTCGAGCCAGCTGCCAGCGGAAGAAGCCGGTCCTCTTAGATCCAAAGAAGCTGATGAAGAAGTTGATCACCGTGGTGACGAAGATGACGCCAGTGGCAACGTTGTTCAGGTAGTCGAGTCGTTTCTGATTGGACACCACGTTCAGGTCCCTGCGGGCTACACCACATGCACACACACACACATACACAGACACACAACCACACATTTTTCAAACATTTCATACACACCCACATACAGTTGATACTTGCATACTCACATGCACAAACACACAATTAAAACACTCACAATAACTCCATTCAAACAACCACAGTGATGCATCCATACAAACAGCAAGTTCACACCCAGTTCTGTCGTGTGCCCTCCAGCCTTTATCTAGTTTATGTGACATTTTGACATTCAGACTTATGGTGACAAAGTTGCTGGTTCATTTGTATTAAATCAATTACACATGAGAAATTAAATCTCCTCCCTCAACAAATATAAATTAAGATCCTGTAGACTTGGACTGAATGAGTTTTACATGCTGCACATATAAAGTAAATGCAAAGACACAAGTGGAAACCAGCAGGTCCACATTTGCTTTGGGCAGTGAAGTCACGTCTTTGCGATTGTTGCAGAAAAAAGTGGAAAAAAAGTTGCAGGTTTTCACATGCACTTCAATACAAGTGGAGTTTCCATGGAGCTAACATCTGGTGGCCAATAGATTATTGGGGAAATATGCTTATTTGCTTATTGTTGTTGAGAGTTAGACAGGAAAGTCAGCAGCCAGTTAGTTTAGCTTTGCACAAAAACTGCAGAGTCTATCTTCATCTCTGTAAATTAGTGATCTTAGGAAGTGCTGGAGGGCTGATCTCATTAACCTTAGACAGAGGCTGGTAGTTCCTCCTGTTTCCAGCCTTTGTGCTCAGCTCAGCTACCCAGCTACTAGCTTCATATTTATCAAGCTATTCTAATTGTGCATATAACTGCTCAGTTTGTGTTTCTGAATGTACGTACAGTGTGTGTGAATGTTTCTGCTAGGTGCGTCTCATAGAATGAAACGCTGAAACATCCATCTGAGCAGGCAGCTGCGCTCTGTGCCGAAGGCAGACTTGATGATGTTGATGATGAGGGTGAGGAAGATCATGCCGGTGATCAGATTGTTCAGGAAGTTTAACCACCGCTGACAAGAGGGGAGGAGGGTCAGCTCAAGACGGGCTACACACACACACACACACACACACACACACCATCACACACACACACATGGATAATGCATACATACATTACACACCCATACAACAAGAACACACACACACACACACACACACACACACACACACACACACACACACACACACACACACAGTTGGTCCCTTGGCCCAGTCCATTCATACTGAATAAAATCAAATAAATATATCAAAGTGCAGTAACACTGCGCAAATTAGTACTGTAAGTAGAACAATAAGTTGTGTGTGTGTGTGTGTGTGTACAGAGTCTGATCCCATGAGTCAGAATCTTTCCTTCTACATCTACATGTTAAAATCATCCCCTACGTCAGAGAGAGTCAGAAATGCATCCTGGCAAAGAGGCCGGTGCGCTCCATCCCAAACACAGAGATGAAAATGTTGGTCACGAAGATGAGGAAGATGAGGATGGTTATCATGTTGTTCAGGCTGTCCATGCGCTTCTGGTTGGCCACTTCGTTGATGTCTCGTCGGGCTGCAACACACATGTACACACACGTACACCAAAAATAACGACAAAACGATAACAAGATGCCACACAGAAGATGCAGAGGAACTTCCATCATCTTTTCATTGTTGGTTTTTTGTGTTGTGCAGAAAAACTATTTGGTGACTTGGGGATTTTATACCTAAAGTGACTGGTTTTCAACCTGCACTGCCTGTGTTTTCACAACAAATCAATGCGTCAATGAATGAGTTTGTTAATATGATTGGTTAAAAGCATGGAAGGTGGATTTGTGAAGCAGAAAATCTTTACACAGACTGATTTTGTAATACTCACCGATGATGATGATCAGGACTCCAGCCACGATCTGAAGAGCCAGGGAGAAGGAAATGAGCGTCAGAACAGCGACATAGTACCTGAGGAGACAAAGGACATTTTTTGAGGCAAGATGTGGACATACAAGAGCCAGATGACCCTTGAAAATGAAGTAAACTCACAGAAAACTCTCTCTTTCTCACACACACACACACCTGTACCTGTATCCAGCTCCCTGTTCGATGACGGTCTTCATGTGTGTGATGTTAGCCAGGAACAGAGCGATGTCCAACATGCCCTCAGCTGCTGTCTTCTTAGTAGCATACAGGTTCATGTTCAGATTAGAGGTTGAACCTCCCTGACAAAAAGAGAAAGAGATGGGTTTTAGATTTCATCCTTTGCACACACGCTTTAAGCTTCTACCTAAGCACTAAAGACAAGTGGGAGCCACTTGAATGCAACCAGAATACTGAATGCATAGTCTCTTTACCTTATGTGTTTGAACTGCAATCATGTCTTTAAATCACCTTTATAAAATACCCAATCAGTAGATCTGAACGCAGTGTGCTAAAGTGTAGATTTAGCACCATATCAGTACACAAACAATGATGTGCAAACTCCCTTTACCGCTTGTGAATTAGCAAACAACAAAAACTACATTTGACTCAGGAACCATGGATGTGTAGAGACAAAACAAGCCTTTAGGCACGACCAACAGATAATTCTTTTCTCTTTTTTGTATGTTTTTAAGTGGTCTGTTTTATCCTAATATAATGACACATCCAGATAATTAACTCATGATCTGGGAATAAAAATGAAATAAAATTTAGCAAGATCTGTCCTGTAAGACACTGCTGCTCATCCTGTCGAGATTTATAGATGTCAAATTCAACAGAAAAAGAGAAAAAGAGGAGAAACTGAGATGAAGAAAAACAGGGATGAAAGGAAGGCACAGAAAAGTAGATGAAAAAAGTTCTTAGGGAAAAGGTCTTCATCTGCTACAGTCAGATGAAACTGACCAGAAGATGGCAGCAAAGACTACGGATACCACTACAGGATACTACCGAGGATAACACAATCTATGTAACAAGATTAAGTAAAAGAAAAATCTAACTCTTATACAAGCACTGCATACATCATTGTAATTGTTTTTTCATCACACCACATTTAGTCTCAGGGGTCGCTGCTACATTCTGGTTGGGCCAAAATGAGATAAGTGTTTCTCCAATTTTGGCCACTCGGAAATGGAAAATTCCCAGTTTTTCTCATGGTTCATTTATCACGAGCGCTCTAACTGCAGCTCATTTGGAAGTAGTTGTTTTTAGAATGACAAAGAGTTGCACTTTGTTGCACATGAGGTTTCAGGATTTCAGAGAATTACTGTGTGTGTATGTGTGTGTGTGTGTGTGTGTGTGTGTGTGTGTGTGTGTTAAAGTAAATATTCCTATTTCCCCAGAGCAATCATTTGATAGTGAAGCAGGAAATAACAGGTGAATAGAAAAGGGAGAAACTACTTTTTTTTCTCTGCAACTTTTGCATTTGCCAAAGAAGAACTGGTGTGTGTGTGTGTGTGTGTGCACGTGTGTGTGTGTGTGCACGCAGAGAGAAGGAAACATTTAACATAATAATATACAACCTTAATGCATGACTCTTAGCACTTGTCAGGAACTAAAAGTTATAGATCTAATTATTGCCCTGCAGTGCATGGACTGCAGATGCACACATTACATTTCTTAACACTGAGCTATACAATAAAGTATTCTGTCCACAAATGGATCATTTTACTCCAGGCTATGCCGGTGTAGTCTGAATCAGTGCAGTGTGTTTTTCTTTAGGCTGCACAGAAACAGAGATGTGTTCAAGGAAGACATAGATCACATAGAAAGTCAATCACACGGGCACTAAGGAAACATTGTACTTTATGACCTCATTCTGCTGTAATGTGCGTTACAGCTCCAACAAAAACAGAGCATTAACACTGTACATGTACTGTATAGTGTCTATTTGACACTACAGCTTCTCTCGCATGGTGCTTCTGTGTAAGTCCCGTTACTCTGCAACTTCATGCTCAAAAAAGAGAATTTCTGCCTTGTGTTTTCAATAAACCTGAAACTGTAACAAGGAGTGGTAAAGTTTCTGGTTTTAGTTGTTCTGATAAAAAAGAAGTAGCACCCTAAAAGTACCTCTAAATGAATGTGTTATGATGTCTGGAACAAAAATTAAGGATTATATCAGAAGGCATTTCCTCTTTACTTTTATATTTGTACACCAAAATAGTCTAAACCATGTGTTCCTGTCATATCAGCAAAAAGGCATACATGTTAGCATAGCTGTTGTGACGGTATTAACTGCCACTACCATAGTCCCAGTCATGGCACAACTAATGCTATGTAGTGATGACGAAGGCACTTTTCTGTCACTTTGCAAAAAAGTGAAAAATAACATGTAACATTTTTGGCAGAAATTCATCACTTCTTTAAAGCCTATCTGCACAGGAACATTGCCATTTGTACCGTCATGGCTTTGGTGCCTCCCAGTGGTGGTATCAGATACAGATCAGGTACCTCCTGATGGGGACTGTCCTTAGAGGAACAACAGCATCAACCGTTTCAGCAAGTGCCCAATATAGAACATATTTATATTCATATATGAGTAACAACGTCCTCTAGTGAAAACAGTAATTATGACAGGAGTAAAGGAGGAAGTGAGGTGATGTTGTTAAAGAGTGGCAGTGTAGGGGAGAGGTCAGGATGGATAGATGTTGATCTTTCCCCAAACCTGAGTTGTTTTTGTGGCTCAGCCTCACCACACCTTAACCACAGCATTGTCAAATCAAAACTGATTTGTAACAGTTTTGGAAGGCAAACACAAACAAAGTCTTCCTACCTTTAGACATGTTCGGATAACACTTTGTATAAACTGGTTCATTTGAAGTATACTTAACCCTTTACAGGCAACACTGTGCTATGTTTTGTATCTGTGGACACAAAGAAGTATATTTGTGGTCAGGGCAAACATGCACACTGATGTCAACAAAGCGTTCTTGCTGGCTGAGATCATGTCCCTCGGTTTCCTCCTTAAAGTTGGGCAATGCTTGCTCTAATTAAATTTCTATGAAACTGACCAGCAGCGATAACCGATAGCACCGCAAAACAACTGTGCCAGCTTAGCCAGTGTGTTTACATCCGCTTCCCTCTCGCCCACAAGCACTGGCACACCTCCTTCAGCTTGGAGACAGCGATTTGGCAGGTGCAGTTTGGTAACAAATAGCTTTCACTGACAGTGTTCATATGAGGTCTGTGGCTTATCATAACTGGGCCATGATCTCTGGAATAAGATGTTGACGCTAACATTTTCAAATGTAGCTTTTGGACTCTCTCTGTGCCACAAACCAAAACCAAAACAAACTGATCCTTTGTGTGGGAGGAAAAGTATGTTTTTTTTTTGGTATTTTTGAATAACCTGCACCTTGCAGTTTACCCAAATGTTTACCAATCACAGGGTTTAATTTAACATTTAAGACATCATCTTTGACCAACAATTCTAATGCTATCAAGCTAGTACACATGTGATATTATTTTGTGCTGGAAAACTTGATTTAATCCCCCACCCCCCCCCCCCAACCCATACTACCTTTGCAAGAGTACAGTTTGATCCAGGCTGGGTTAATCTCCAAGTATGAAGCAATCCCAAGAACTGCAAGACTGTCAAAACACTATGAACACATGTACAATGGCCTCTTGTATGCTTCTGAATGTGTGTGAGAGAAAGAGAGAGAGCAGGGTACAAGAAAGAGAGAAAGTGGGAGAAAAGAGGGAGAAAGAGAGAGAGGGACGTGAAGAAGCGGTGAAAAAAAATACAGCATTAGATATATACGGGAGAGTGAGAGAAAAAGTATGTATATACACTGGCCCGTTTCCATCTTTTCTCCTTTGGGGACTCATGCGGTCACACTTTATCAACATCAGCCTTGGGCATGCCGCTCCAAAACACACACACACACACACGCACCACAACCAAAACATTGGAACGGCCTACATACAATTTTACAGGCCATGTGTGTTCACTTAGTGTAATGTCTCTCTAAATGTACTGACTGTATGCTTTTACTGTGCTTAATCTGGACTTATCGGGATGTATTCAAATCTGTTGATGTATTATTTTACCCTTTGTTTCACTGGGCAGGTAGGAGGGAGTGGGCAGGTGGGGTGGGGGGTGTAGATCCTTATTTACAGCAGCAGTCTGGAGAAGTGGTTGCAGGAGGTCAGCGGGGTTACACACATTTACCCTCAGAAGCTGTGAATTACAAACAGTCAACCACAGGGCAGCTCCACCATCAGCGTCCAAGATTGATGATGTTGGTTCAACAGCACCTCAACATTTGCCTTTGTGGAATGAAAAATGTTTCCTGCTCATTTTCTTACCTTGTAGAAAAAAATGTCCACAGAAAATACAAGAGGAAGAAACTGCAGCATTCAGATATCATTTTTCCCACTAAGCACCTATAACAAATTTATGGATGTGCTTATGCATCATGGGATTGGTGGGAATAATAGACAGTAATCCCACTGTTTTTTAATGTATCACAGCCTCATGGTTGGAATGTGACCTGGTATTGAGGATATTCAACAGCTTAAGAAAACATTAATCATGTCAGACTTCCTGCTGATAAACACATGATGGAAGAATGCATATGAAGACTCTATCCCTAAATCTTTGTCTGCATGGTTCTATTTTAGCTGAACACAGTCAGCTATGGTTTGAAAAGATAAGGCTGTCTAAGACTTAAAGGGCTCAAATATCATATATCGTACATACTCTCATAGAGGAGCCTTCCAGGAGAACTAATTTCCCTTCTTATCCTTTATATACACAGCGTTAATTAGCTAAAATGTTAGCATGCACCAAAGTTATTACAATTCATCCTGGAAGATGAATGTCTGTACAATATTTCATGGTTGCCAAAAATGTCAACCTAATGCTGGCACTAAAGGAAAAGCCAGGGGATCACCAAAATCTTTAGGATACATCCTCAGGGAACCATGAATATCTGTACAAAATTTCTTGACAATCCATACAGTAACTGTTGAGCTATTTAAGACTGAAAGAGGTGGACTGGCTAACAGACCAACATTTTCATCCTTTGACCCATGTTGCTGAGGCCAACAGTAGAAAATATTATTAATAATAATGTATATATAATACTGCTCTCTCCACAGTACTGAGCTGAGTAGGTAAAATGTGCCTCTCTCACAGAGGTTATCTTTTTCCCTACTGGTTTTTGTGGATGTATGGTATTTATAGAGTAAACTCTTCCTAGAAATCCAGAGTCCTTGTAAAACCTCCATTCCTGAAACTCACTGATCCACAGATGTGGGCACAGGGCCATGTCTCATAATGTACACATACATGCACATACATAGATACACAGACACACGCCAGCCCTAGTCGCACACACACACACACACACACACACACACACACACACACACACACACAAACACACACCCACACGCACTAGACCACATGGGAGGCCCCCCTCGACTTCACAGGAAGTGCTCCTCCCCTGGACTCCTATTGGCTGCTATAGTAACCAATGGGAAGGGACAGCCAACTAGGAGTGGAGCTCTGGTTTGCTTTTAGTATCTCATTTAAACTGTCTGTCTCTCCATTGTTCTGTCTGTCTGTCTGTCTGTCTGTCTCAGTGCTTGCCTATTTGGCTGTTTTTTTTTCTCTTGTGCATTTTTCCACGGTTCTCTGTGCCTGAAGGCATCATCTTTCTGTTTGGTTTTTATGTAACTTCCATACAGTGTGAGGGAGTAGGAGGAAAAGCAGAAAAACAGATGAGGAGAAACAGATAGTGACACAAAGAAGAGGAGTCACCATGAATGGAGAAAGAGAAGCAGCGACACAGAGATGAATAGGGTTTTCTCTTGCTGGTTTACTGGCAGCAGAACAGTGTCTGCAGTTATTACTTACTCTAATGATTTTGGCTGTAAACATGCCTCCGTTTTTTTAAGAGAAAAATCCTAAGAGTGATTATTTTATATGAAACTTCTCGTTTAAGTAGCTAATGGTTTGTTTTAAATGCATAATATCTAGTTTCAAAGGATTTTCAAATCACAGGTCACTCGGTTGATGGACTTAGTTGATGAAAACTACTGCTTAAAGTGATAATCCTTAACATTTCATTATATAAAACCCCATTTTTTACTATGTATGTCCTTTTTTTGGACAAATCCATTCAACATCTATACATACCGCACATTTTTTGGTAAATGTTAAAATCTGTCTTTCTGTGAAATTGCTTTCACATGTGTAAGAGATTCAAATGAAACAATGCATCTTATGTTCTAGATGTACTATGTAGACAAAAACTGGTGCATGCGCACATTTCATGTTATGAGCGGTGTCAGATGACATCGCTGACTGTCCTCTTCAGTCTTCTTCATAAAGAGACACACCGGTTCAATTCTGACAGAGCACAGTAGATGCTTTAGGTGTGTCTGCTGCCCACAGCATTCAATACCACCAGAGGCCAGGGCAAAAATCTCTATGACAGCTAATTTAAAGCTGCACTAATCAATAGTGTGCAGGAAGCTTGATTAGTTAGTGCTTGCTGCCTGGTTGGGTTAGTTAGGTTTAGGCATGAAGACTGATGATTGGTTAGAGTTAGAATATAGGATAAGCCAATCAGCTGTAACTGAGGCAGGGTAGGGGCGGGCCTTTGCCTATCTCAGATGGGAAAAAAAATAGCATGTACAGGAACAATAAGTGTGTTGAACATACATAATATGTAAGGTGCTTCTTGCAGTGACAACCCCACATTTGTTCCTAGTGTTTTACTTTCAGCACATTGTTTTACTTTTATAAACAGCAGCTTTAATTGTCTTTGTCACATTAATCGCTTTAATGGGCCAGGGTTTAGTCGAGAGCAAAAAAGTTAAAAGTGAGTGAATGTTGGACTAATATTCATCAGATAGTCAGAAGCATGACTTCAAATGAATGCTAATGTTCTCTTTCTATTTCAGCTGTTTGCTAACAAGAGCACCATATCAACAAGTGAAATATTTTTCCACTTTCGAGGCTGAAAACATCAGCTACGATTCAGTTGACCGCCAAGCGCCTTCAAACTTCACCTCTTGACATTTTCTGTTTGTTTGTGTTGGGGGACACGGTCAGCACGCGAAATACTGCGTTTCAGGTTATTTGTTTGTGTGGATATGCGAGTGTTGATGACGGGTGCTGCTGGTGGGCATGTCAGTGAATAGACCTATTATGTCTAGAAATAAACAAACACAGGACAAAATTCAGCACATGCACAAACAAACTGAGTTAGAGCCAAAGAGGAAAAAAAAGAAACAGCAACAAGGACACACACACACATACACACTCACCATTCCTGTCCCATTTTCTCAGTTACACATATGCAGCAGGTTTGCCTTACTTAATTTAAGAGTAAGTGACCCTTGACCTTGTGTGTGTTAGTGTGTGTGTTTTTATGATCTTGAAGCCCATGAGGATGATGCTGGCCTTTACAATAAGGCTGGAAATATACTTCCTTGGTTCTGGGGCTAATGAGCAAAAATCAGAAAACTGTTTCATTATTCAGACTTTCCCCAACAAAGCTTTTCCCTGCTGTGTCCTTTTTGTCACTCCTGAGTGAACACACATGTCATTTTAACACACCGGATACAACCTCTTCATCCTTTTTGATGCTTCCTGTCTTGCTGTTTTCTCCTCTCTTCCTTTCTATTTACAATCACATAAACCATGTCTTTCTTAATGAGCGTACTCACTACATTTTGCTTTAATAGACAGATAGAAAGACACCAATACTGTGACATGTGACATTAGTACATTCAGACTTAACAAATAGGAAATTGTGTATTACAAAATGTAATGATTATAGTACCTTCAACACTGGGTCTGTTTTTAATCAACTAATATGAGCTCAGTCAAAATCATATTTCCTACCACATTGCCAAAATTTCCATCAACTGAGTGGAATTGATCCTAAGAGAGAAGTTGATTCTGATTCTTATCTCTAACCACTTTATTTTTCTTTCTACTGTTTTCCATCTGTATCTCATTCATCTGGTTATCTGCTGATCTGCTCAACCTCTCCTGTCAGTCTGTGATGATCAAAGCATCATTCTCTTTTTGTTCCACAGAGGATGAGCTGTAACACAGCAGGATGGACGTCACACTAATTGCTGGGCAGGATGTCCACGCAAATCCATTAGTATGAGACCCAGTTTAACTTTTAGAGCTCGAGAGTGGGGACATTTTGGAATAGTGAGGACATTTAGTCAGGCCCTCAGTTATGAAAAGTTTTTAAAGGTTTTTAAAGAGACAGAGAGAGGGAGAAAGAAAGAGAGAGAGAGAGAACACTGGGAAAATCAACAACCCACACAACTTCAGCGACCTTTGACCTTTGATCTCTCACCCCAACACTCGCCCACACACAGACCCACACACAGTGCAGTGCCACTTTGAACCATAATTGAACATGACATACACAGTGCAGGTATACACAAGAGACAAACACATGAGAGCACACAGACTGTAATCTAACTGCTATGTTTGTGTGCATTTGTGCATTCGGACTGCCATCTGCCATCTGGGAGTAGAAAGACAGAAAGAGTGGCAGTGATCTGATATCACTCGACTCTCTGCATTCATGACTATAATCACATGGTGTAACGGAGTTTCCCATATCAATGACTGAGCCAGCTGGCCCCTTCGGCCCTACAGGGGCATCCTACGGAAACCTTACAAAGGGTCACATTTCAAAGTTTTTATTGCTCATATAAACTTTTGGAAAACTCATGGTTTCCCTTTTTCAAGAATTTAAAGGATCATTTTGGTTTGTTATAACCTTAGGAAACACTAATATCACTAATCCAAAATACAGACTAGTTGAATACACAAAGTGTAACATCTTTAACATTACCGAATTTATACTATAAGATGGATGTGGCATAAAAGCAGGAAGAAGGCCTAAATAATGGCTACAGGTGCAGGTGGGTAGCTGTGTGTGTGTGTGTGTGTGTGTGTGCGTGTGTGTGTGTGTGTGAAGAAAGATCCATAAACACCTCTTTCTCCTCTGACGTCAGCCATGCTACAAGAGTCTGTTGCATAAGAGGCTGACGTATGACACGTACTGTTAAAGCATCATCTGGAATGCTAAATACCCTTGAAGAAATGTGTGCCAGATGTGAAAAAGTGTGTATGTCTGCGTATCCTAATCTGTGTGTGAGCTGCCAGGTGTGTATGGGTGTGTGTCACATGATAGTAGTGTGTGTAGTGTACTCCTAAACACACAACACGCTCTCATGGCAACATCGCAAACACACACATAAACAGAAATGTTCTTTCTCTGAAGTGGTGCGTTCAGTTAAGTTTGGCGATGACAAGCAGGAACGATGAGCACGTACAGTCAGTTACCTCATCGCTGCTTCATAGCAAATTTAATGTCTTGAATGTACAGCTCTGTCCAACTAGTGTCAAGGAGACCTCCTGTGGGGCTGACTTGAATGACTTAATAGCTGTGTGTGTCCCCCAGTACAGGTTACTTGATACTGCAGTTTACACACATAACAAAGAACTTGCACTGTAGCTCTGTTTAGCAAACACGCTGCATCTGCTTTATGCATGCATGCAACTTTTTGGTCTTGCTTTCAAAGTCTGATTGTCATTTTCCTGCACAGAGATTATTGATGATATATTGATTTGTGTCTACATGACTTCAGAGGACATTACATTGCCTCAACCATAACTACTACTTGCCCTAACTCAAAAAGTCAAATGTTTTATTTTATGGGGAGATAAAGATAAGTCCTCATAATGTGACTGTATAAACAGATTTCGACCCCTACAAAAATAAAAATAATACCTGGACCACACACACACATGCACACACACAACACAAACAACAAACCATACGTCCTGCAATTACCCAAGGAAATACACTGTACTTTACACAATGGCATGTGAAAAGGCATCAGTCTGTTCCTGCATGATTTGTGGAGTTGTAAAAATACACATGTCATTGTTGAGTGTTTGCTCGAAGTTTTTATTACAGGGAGGGCATGTTTGGAGAGTGGACAGACTGATGTCAAAGAGTCTTTGTGAGGACGAAGATGGCAGCAATAGTTGAAATTCTTTCTTTTTCTTTGTGGTGTTTAATCTGTCAATAAACGTATGCACTCTGTGACCCAGAGCATCGTACATACAGGATTATCTTTCCCCTTAAAAACTCATGCCAATCATTTCTCTGTCATAAACCATAACTGATAATAGCGTCACAATGTTATCACCAAGCTGGTAAACTGCTTGCCACCATTTTTCAGGAGGTCACAGGTCAACAGTGAGGTACTCAAGGACCCTTCAGGGGTGTAGATGTTTGCTCCTATGGGAGCTGGTTTCAGACCTTCCATTTGAAGGAATGCTGCCTCTAAACACTGAGCTGCGACACGGGTCATTTCAGAGTGAAATGCTCCATGAAACAATGTTTAGACCGTGAGATAGTTCAATATTTAGCCAACAAAAAAAAGGCTTAGAATATCCTTAAAACAGCCTTCAGTTCTTGGAAAATTGAGGTGTGCCTTGACAGCAATGCTGCAGTTCTGCATTCTATGACCAAGGACTGATGCTTACATGCACAGTACATGACAGTGAGGTTATAAGTGCAGCTGTTGTGAAACGTACGTGTTTAAAAAGTGTAACATCCAGTGCATTCTGGAGAAGATGTGCGATGTTGCCTGACACACTTTACCTCGCTATTACGTAGAGTTATTTTCCTATCCAAAGTTAAACAAATGCATCACTCCGTATTTACCCACAGACTAACAAAAGAACATGCAACTTGTATAACTCACTTTAGAATCAGCAACAGAAGGAGAGCAAAAGAGAAAAGAAGTAGTATGAGCATGAGGAAACAAAACAAAAGAAGGAAGAAGAGAAAGTGAAGGAAAAGGGAAGAGGGCAGTGTGTGATGGATCATATGCAAAAGTGAGGACAGACATGTTGTCCACCCTCGGTCTGCAAGCCTGAAAGAAATAGAAAATCATCATACATAGATTTAAGTCTCACTCCCAACTCGTCATGAGAGCGAGAATGGTGCTGATTTATGTTCTGTCTTTCTGATTTTATCAGAGAATCAGCAGGTTGCAGCCAGCCCCTGAGCTGATTCTGATTATATTTTGATATTTTGTGGGAATTAATTATCTTTCCATTCTCTGTCTCCACCCTCTTCCCAAATATTTCCATCTCAAGCTGAAGAAATAAATGACGCATTTGTCTGAAAACACCAACAGATGGAAATTTTAATGCCCATGACTTGCCATGGCATGACACGCTTAGAAAAGAATAGTTAACACATTTAACAACATACCACTCCTGATATTGACTAAGACAACAGTTTGTGTGTGTGGCATACTGTGAGTATGAGAACAAAAATCATTACGGCATCAAAAACAGCTACAAACTTGTTAAATAGCTCATTCTTATGAGTCATCTCAGCTTTAGAGTAGAGTAACAACCAGTGTGATTATACAACCAGTCCTAACAGTGTTTGTGGTTCGGGGTAATTATAATTCATTGAACCAAGAAGTCAGTTTGCCACAATACGATCTTGACTTACAGTCTCACTGGAGGGCCTGTATCCAAAACAAACAAGGAGAGTGTGGGAGGGGCACACTACTGCAGGAAGTGTGTGTGTTGTGAGTGTATGTGTTGTATATTGTAAGTAGCTGTATGGTACGTGTGGCTGTGTTTTGAAGTTGTGATTTTAAAGGCTGAGATGCGGTGTGATCAGGTGTAGACTAATGAAAAGAATGGAAAGCCTCTGAGATGATTTTCTTTCTCGTGCCATTCTTTCTTTCTCTTATGCCGTTTTTTTCCACAGATGAGCCGAAGCTGTTTGGAGGTTGATCCTCCCCGAGGCGTACAAGCTTTCAGGCCTCGGCCATGTGTGACATCGCAGGACATTCCTCCCAGCGACTTCCTGGCTTTTATGGCTCGGCCTTCATCACCGTCCACAACACACACTTCCTTCCTCTGCGTTTGTGTGTATGTGGGTATTCCCGCTTCCTGAGTTCCACGAATGCAGCCTGTTTTGTGTCGAGAATGTGTCCCAAATGAGAGCCATTTAAAGAGAAAGGGACAGATATAGATACTGCAAGGAACACAGAGAAGCTGAGTCTGCCTCTGGCTGATAATGTGAAAGTGTGTCTGTTAATAGATGAATTCTACTGAAGAAATTAGGGATCTTTTATTGATTTGGGCACCACAACAAAACTGTGTATCTTTAAAGGTGCTGTATGTAAGTTTTTGCTATTGCTACATTGCCAGCATTAGCATTAACAGATGTTTACCCCCCAGAGGCTTCAGTCATCACTGCATTTACAAGACAAGAGGTTTGAATCTGTCCTCTGTACAGCTACATCCTCTTACATTAGACTAAGGGCAAAGTGGACGCTACCATGACTCACCATCGGAAAGACGACACCACATGCTAATTTAGTTTTGACACCCTGTTCATCCCCTTGTTCTGGTCTCCATTTAATCCCTCCACCTCTCTTATCCCAGTGTCCTGAACCATTCCAGTTAATTAATTTGCATACATGCAGCATATTGCATTGTCTTTGTTAGCAAATAGATATTTTAAGTAAACATTTGACAAAACCATGACGACAGACACCTACATTGCTGATGTGTCCTTGAGCAAAAGACTAAACTCTTGCCAGGTCTGGAGGTAGGCTCAGTCAGTTAGTTAAATCATATTTATTAAGCTAGCCTGGGATTTGGTACAGAATATAACGCACATCATGTTAGTGCATGAGACTTCACAAAACAGCTGTATGGCCCTTTCAAGGTGTCAGTCCGCTCTCCATCTCTGCTTACATTTTATTTACTGGAGTTGTGACAGGTGAAAATCTACTGAAGCCTAAAGTCTTACAAGTGCAATGGATACAGCTGCACACAACAGCCATGCAACTGGATGCCTGCTCAACCAAGGTCACAGTCTCTCTGTGTATACATACACCTGAACCTGCACCTCACCTTGTTGTTATGTGCATGTCTAACCAGCCTAAAGCACAAATGTACAGGTGTGTGTGCATGTATACGAGGTTACCGCAGGCAACAAAAAGAAAATGCAGAAAAATGCTAGCGAGTCAACAGGTGGACTACACTTGACATGCGACATAAGTGATGTATGACAAGATGTAGGTAGATGTATGGACATGCCTGGAGTGTGTGTGTGTGTGTGTGTGCAATTGTGCAATCCTTTTCACCATACAGGTCATGTACCACATGCACAAACAAACATTTGCACATGGACACACACATGCTTCCTACCTTTAAAATATGTGCACAACTGTGTACATTACTGTGTACATTACTGCAAACACACACAGGCAAGTGTGACGATCACATAAAGTAAATCGCTCCTGTGTAACTACTGCAATTCAGCAGCCTACAGCACACACAAGGATGTTGATGTAGTGTGGTAAAAAAGTCATGATAATAACAACTGTGTGTCTGGTGTGATGATACCAGAGTCCAGTATCAAAGAACTTCCCCTACAGTTTTTATACAACTGTACACGTAAGCTCAAACAGACAGAAAAGGGGGAAAGCCACCCTAGCTCCCAGGTTACCACACAGTTTGTATCACTGTTGCAATGTGGAAATGATCAACATTGATCTAAGGCCTCTCTAATCAAAGCTACTTCACCAGCCACTGCACCATTACAGCTGCGGATGAGAGGTGAACGATCATGATGGAAGTTTTCCACTGAGATAAACCTCTGCTTGTTGCTTTCACATTCAGATGTTCAGTTAACGCATGTCCTCAGTTTATTTGTTTAAATCAACTTCAATCAATTTCCCTCTGAGCCATAACCATCATACTACAGACAAAAAGATGTAGAATTGCAATGTTGATAATGATGATATCTGTCCATCCATCCGCTCATGGAGTTTTAAGAATTTGTCATTGAACCTCAATTTTAAAAACTACCCAACCTTATGCAAGTCAAAGCAGCTAAACTTCAAGTTTTTAATGCACGCAGTATTTATTGTGAAGAATTTTTGTGTCCCCTGATCATTTGTTTAGTGCCACCCGGTCAATTATAGGTCCCCTTTGGTCCATAACAAAGTATCTAACTGCCCCATTTCCCTGAGATTTCCTCCGGATGTTGGACATCCTGGACCATTTGTACTCTTTTTGTAAATGCTGGTCTGTATTGTGCGCAGTATCTACAGGTAATACTTCATTTTTTTCCTTTGTGTGTGTGTGTGTGTGTGTGTGTGTGGCTTTGAGAAGAAGTAAATGACTATTTGTCTAAGAGGAGTTATGGCTGTTTATTTTCACTCAAGAGGTCAGGGCATTTATTTAGGTCCTTAGAGACTCCTAAGTATGAAATGTGTTTGCACGAAGCAGGCTCATGTAGACCAGAAAGCTGAGAGAAAAATGCTGTGAAACATTTCATGTTTCCAGTCATGAGAAAGTTTTAGCAACATCAACCTCCAACAGTTCTTTAAATGCCATCCAATTTGGTCTCCAAAGCAATCACACCAGAAGCTGATATTTCCCATGTCTCACTGCTTTATAAAAACAAAAACATGTCTGACACTGTGGTTACAATTTAAATAGCATAGTAGAACAGCAAGTTTTCCAAGTCATAGTGGAAAATCAGCAAAATGTTATGGTGCAAATATAATTCTGTTATATTCACATGATAACTGATGGAACTAGAGTATATTCCCTTGAGACTTGGTTGATTGCTTCATGGTTTCACACAGAGGACAATTAATAATAGAGTGCCATTGTTTCACTTTTAGCCTGATCTCATTGTGTCGAAACCAACAATAGTCCCATGAGCACCACAGGCACCGGGGGACATCAGCGACAGAGACTGGATGAGGTAAGACCGAACCTCACCCACCTCCCACACTCCTTCTTTCCCACAATCACTCCACCCCTGCTCCCACTTTTTCCCTTTAAACACACTCCTCAGTCACACATGACCTCACACAGCCGCTTCATTCTATTGCATTAACTAAAATGCAGGGGTTGACCGCTTGTAAACAAAGCTTGAAGTGGTACTATTATTTCTGAACTGAACTGTTATGATGTTTGTTCATTGTAACAAATAGATATGATATAAATCACACTGAAAAACAAAACAACACAACTGTGCTGTCTATTTATAATATTTTTAGACCAAATGTCTTTCACTTGATAATTTAAGCCCACAATAATGATTTTATTTTTTTTTTACTTAGGGTAGAAGCTGTAAACACAACATTGACACATTTTCTTTTAAGTTGCTGAGGCTAACTTGTTAGCAAACAGTTGGCCACTTGATGAATTTAAATCCAATATTCACTCTTCTTTTAGCTCTATTTTGGAGTCCACAGGAAAATATCTGGTCCTTTAGCAGCTATTTGTTCCACTATGGTCATCAGCTGTTTGGTGCTGTGCAGGTTGATGAGAGCTGTGAGAATAGACCAAAACATTAAAGATACACTCTGGAAAACCGGGACTGATTTGCAGATCGTTTTGTGTCCCTTCTGTGGTGGTTTTGAGTCGCTCTTTGGTCGCTTTGTTCTGTCTCTTTGGAGCCATTTTGTGTTTCTCTTTGGATTAAATAACTAAACATTTGTGCTGGCTCCACATATATTTTCATGGTGGTAGTTCTGCATTACTTTGTGGTTGTTTTGCATCTGTTTTTGGTCATTTTGCATCTCTCTGTGGTTGCTTTGTGTCGCTTGTTGGTTGTTTTGCATTTGTTCTTGATCATTTAGAGTCTTTTGGAGTCATTTTGTGTCTCTCTTTGGTCACTTTGCGTCCCTTGTTGGTTGTTTTGTGTCTGTTTTTGGTCGTTTTCTGTCTCTTTGGAGCAATTTTGTGTTTCTCTTTGGCCTTAACTAACTAAACATTCGTGGTAGCCCGATACAAATATTATCATCTCATCTGGGCTATTGTGTTGACCTCTGCAAGCGCAACAGGCATGGAGACACACACACACACAATGATGCACATCCACACACACTTTTATGTACAAGTGCACAGATGCTGGCAACCACAAAAACCACATATTTACATATTCACAAACATATACTGTACATATGTCAGCTGGACAGTATAGAAATACACACGCTCGTAAACCTACATACATGACTGACCAGAAACATTCAGGTCTGGGTTCTTTCCACACACACACACACACACACACACACACACACACACACACACTCTTAGTCTTATCCAATGGCCCAACACTTGTGCTGGAGGGAAAGAAAACAGAGATAGAGAAAGGTCTGCATTTACCTTTAGATCACCCCTCAATTAACATAAACACGCTTATACACACGTCCCGTACTGGCCAGCAGCCTGCCGCATAACAACAGTTTCATCAACAAACACAAGAGGTCAGATTCTGTGTGTGTGTGAGTGTGTGTTTGTATTCCAATTACTTTTTTTCTCAATTTCTACATGCCAAGTTACCTCCCCCCTCCCCTCTTTCTGTGTTTTCTATCAGGTCACACTCTTGATGTCTCTCTTAAAGGAATAGTACACATTCATTCACTTTATCTTCCCAGATTCATTTCACATCACTTAACACAAAGGCAGCCCACCACACACAGCCTCTAAGGCACTGTATATGATTATCACACTGTACACATTTATGTCTATTTTTATGCGCGTGCTAGTCCACAGATGTGCGACCACATGTGTATGGCTGTGTCTCTATATGTGTTTGGACCGTGTCCAAGAACAGCACACAGCACCTCTACGAGCTACAGTTTTAAATGACGTGTGCGGTACCTCAGACCACTGCAGTTAAACATTTCAGTATTATTATTATGTGTAGTTGATAAGCAACACACAATTCTCTGGAAATAAATAAACCCTGATGAATTCTAAGAAAAACCATTTAACAGCTACATGCTCTTTTATGAGAAGGGTGTGTATATGCAGAGCTATGGAAAGTCTGTGAAATGCCTTGAAAGATTAACATACAGGGACCTTGGATTTATAAGTCTGGTGTGCATTTGTGATTTATGCGTGTGCACGCATGTATGAGTTACAGTGTTGTGGGTTACAGTGTCCCAGCAGGGGAGCCTCAGCACTAGAAAGGGGGTTTCCTGTTCTTTCTTGGCAAATACGACTGGAACAAGTGGATGAGGAACAAGAGTGTGACACAACACTGTTGGCCTCAAGCTGCTGCCAGTGATTTATTTCGTGTCATAATCAGCTCAAGGTTTTACAAATGATCACTTAGTTAATAGGACAAACAATGTCTTTATGAAATACATCAAGCAGAATCCAGAGTGAGTCTTTCACTGGCTGAAACATAGGAGAAAAGATTTTAAATCCCACTAAGTAGATGTAAAGGAGCAGACTTTATAGCGCTCTATATCTGTTGTGTTTCACTCTGTGACAATATAATTGTGGGTTTGTGAAAGAGACAGAGCAGGAGACAGAGAGACTAGTCTGCGTGCGAGTGTGTGTGTGATAATCTAATTGTTTATATCTGGTAGGATCTAAAGTTTCGTCTGGTATCTTTCATCTTGGCTTTTTTTTTTTTTTGCACACACACCATCTAAAAATCCTTTTACGTTTCTGCACATACACACACACACACGCACACACACTCACACGCACATGGCAGTGAATCAGGCCCTAGTCCCATAAAGCTGTTTCAGATTCTAACAGAGTCGGCTGTCATTTCCCCCCAGAAATGAAAAGAAAACACAGCACACTCCCCCCTGGACAGAGGAAGAAGAGGAATAGAGAGAAATTGAAAGAGGAATAGGGTAATCGAGAGAAAAGAGAAGATGACAAAGACAAATGTATGAGGAAGAAAAAGAAACATAGCTGGAGGAACCAGCTGAAAAAGTGGGAGAGAGGGCAGAAAAACTAAAGCTATAAAGTGTATTCAATTTAATGTATTTCTTTTTTCTGTGTCTGGGATTTATTCACCTTTTTACCTCGAAGATGTAAATGGGGAAAACAGAACTTTCTACTGTATGACTGTCAACCTCTCACAAAGTACCAATGAGCTGTGTTACACTCGGAAGTATGTCAGTATAGACAATTACACAATACAGGTGCTGACACTAGCATAGCTTTGTGTCTATACTTCTTCAGAGTTGAATTGAGGAAAAGGCCAGAATCCAAACTTATCACAGGTTGTGTCCGTCCATTTGACTACACCTATTCCCAGATGGTGGCAGTAATATACCTTTTCATTGTTAGCCAGGAGCTGTTGAGCTAAAAGAAGCTGTAGCAGAAGACGCATAAGAACATTTTTGAGTTTATATTCAATGTGTGGACAACAAACTTTTAGAAAACGATCAGAATCAAATAGAAACTACCTTGTGAGCAAAAAAAGGTCAAGGGTTAGATTCTTGGACCAGGAGGAAAAATCCAGGCTGGGAAATGAAAGGCCTCTTCCTCATTCTTCATTCCCACCACTGAGATGTCCTTGTGCAAGGGCACTTCCAGGTGTGTAACAGTGTAAGAGTGTGTTGGATGTAAAGTGGACAGCTCTAAACTCTGGTGTGAATGAACCCAAATTGCTTCATAAGCACTTTGGCATCCGATTGCTCCATTCACATTCTGATATGTCATACGTCAATCCATCATCACACTAAAGGCCTTCCTAGTTAACTCTATAGACTGGAATAGCATATATTCTGTTTCTGTCAAAATAAATAAAGGCTGATATTCACACACAAACAGCCTAAAAAACACATGAATCATAGACTGGACATACAAAGCAAGTATGACATTGCACTTGTATTACACAACAGCAGCAATTTAAAGATGAGACTCGGTTGGGTCTCGGATGAAAGTTCCCGGAATCACATGCACTCAGACAAACACACACACACACACACACACACACACACACACACACACACACACACACACACACACACACACACACACACTTTCTCATGCTTCACACCCACACTCAGAATGTGGCATTTGCCATGTAGGGGCCAAGAAGGGGTTACACATACACACACACACACAAACATGTAATGTCAAAGAGAGGCAGCAATGTATTCTGGGAGGTGAGAGAAGTGGGAAGGAGTCGAGAAGGACGGTGGCCATGGAGGGACCAACAGCACAAGGCACTGAAACACATGGATGAAAGAAAAACTACTGCAGTAAACAACCTGTTATCCAGGGAAAGATACAGGAATGTGAATACAGTTAAATACAGTTGTTGCCATTGTTATGACACACGTAGGCCTACTGTATTGTTTTGATTATAGGTATTAGTATGACTATTATTATTGTCTTGCCCTAAAGTGGCCCTGCCCTTCTGGCATCTGCCAAAGTCACTTGATGTTCAGGCTTGTTCACATGCAACAAATGACTTTACACGTCTCTGAAATATAACTGTCATGCTGTAGGGTCGCTGTGATTTCAACATTCGTTTTGTGCTTCACGCCCTGCCACCTAAGACCTGAATGCTATGTTTCTGTGCAGGGCTGGTGGGGTACATTTTGGAGCTCTTGAAGTCAAATGTCAGTCAGAGTACTACAGTCATTTAAGAAAAAAAAAACCTGCTCAAACTACCATCCCCTGATGGATGAAGAAATAGGATTCTCTCCATATTTTTTATTTGTCTTTTCACTGACTTTGCATGAACCTTAAGGAGTCAGTGGAGGTTTACAGCTGCACAACATAAAGAGTGGGTGAGGAGAGGGTTGGTCCTGGGTGAGGGATCACACTCTTGAGTTTCCTAGAGACTCAGTATCAAACCCATTCTCACAGTTTTTACTCCAGCATCAAAGCCAGCTGCAGCTTATTTTTCTGTGCCTTCGACCTTCATTCTTGTCCAAAAACTAATAACCAATGAGCTGCATCTTCCTTTATTACCATGAAGATGGGGGCTGCAGTTTATTTTGAGATGGTTTCACAACGGTCTTGCTCTTGTAAATTGCCAGCACACCAAAATCTGCAACTTAAAATAATCCCACTCTTTACTCTTGTTTGCGTCACATTTGCCAAAAACCACAGTGCTCAGGTGATGACTGGGCCTGTGACAGAGGGCCACTTACAGCCTGGAAAAGTTGGAAAGTATTGACAGACTAAAGCAATATTAGTTTAGGTCATTTTATGGAATTTGTTGACACTAAAAAAACATACAAAAAAAACACACTAAATAAATGGTGACCACTTACACCACCAGTTATTGTCTTGCTTTTATCTAAAAGGTGTGGTCCACAAAGTTCCTTATTAAAGATAAGGGGTGTTCTTTTCTTGTAAAGTATCATTTAGCCACTAATCTTAGTAACCATTCTCTTCTGAGAATGTGGTCATCCTCTGTCTTTGAAACATGACTGCCATGCTTGGAGAGGCTGTGCAATTCCTACTTATTCTGTGTCAGAGCTCCACGCCCTGTTGCTGTGCTCTATACATAGAGAGTGACTTAGAGGTGTAAAGCCTTCACACCATAGAAATAGATTCATCATGGCAGCTTCACACAGACGCTGCGCGAAAACCTCATAAATCCAATGTCAGAAAATTACATACCTCACTTTGGACTTGATGTGAAGCTATGTTGAGCGTTTTATGTGTGGATGTTGGGAAAATGTCATGAACTCAGAGACTGTGACAATCATTGAAAATCAAGCAGAAATCCAAAAGAATCAAACAGCATTTGAAGTCCTTTGTGACTGTTTGACATACAAGTTTCATCTGACAGCAGATTATATAAAGCCAGCTCATATCCCAATAGGACTTAAAGGTTAAGTCCAGACTGTTCAGGTCAAGTTAATTTTAAAACTAAAATCTCTTTTAGACAAAACATGTGATTTACTGAGCACCAAAAACAGCCATGTATGGATTTAATGGGGTTGTTGACTGACACCAACAACTCAGTATCATTAATCACAAATTGCCAAGCTTTCCAGACAAAATTTAAGAAAAAAAAAAAAACAAAAAACAAAAAACAACAACAACAGCACATGGTCAACTTCATTCTGAAGCCTTTGATCATTTTACTTATTTTAACAAATTTTCACACATTTTTTTCTGAGCACTTTAAAGGTGCTATGTGTAAATTTTTGCTATCGCTACATAGCCAACATTAGCATTAACTTCTTTTTACTTACCAAGAGCTTTAGCTTTAATTCTTGCATTTACAAGAGAAGAGGTTAGAATACACCTTTTGGGAATTGTGGTTGATGCTGAACTGTTTCTTCTTCTTGTTTTCTTCTTGGTAAATACACAGCTGTCAATGCTAACATTGGCTATGTAGTGATAGCAAAAACGTACACAATGCACCTTTAAGGACCTCTCATCTATACTGGCTTAAAGGTTGAGACTGTGGGTTTGTTCTTGACTTTGTAAACAACAGTTGACAAAATCATCTCACCACAAGACATCCAGGTGTGGTAACAAATTTTATCATTGCATTACTGACCTGTAAATGTTACTTCTATTTTCTATGTCAAGATTTAGTTCCTGATTTCCCTTAAACATCAGGAAAACACTCACTGATAAACTTTATATAAACTTCTGAACTTAGTGTAACCTTTCTTAGAAGTTATCTGTGTTTTCCAGCTGGTGAAGAATGTAGAAGCAGAAAAGAGAAACTGCTTACAATCTGTCCAAACTCAAAATTCAAACTGTCTCTGTGTGGGGGGCGAGGATGCTCTGTATGAATATGGGTCTCAGATAGCAACATTATACAATACAATATGTATCAAGCTGTATTTGTCAGACCTCTTGAATATACCTTGGATGCAAGAGCTCTGTCCTTTCAGTTGAAATAAGATCCTATCTGCAACCTTTTGTGCTATTCTTCAATTAAATTATTCACTTCTCTTGAGGAAGTCACACATTTTCATCACACTAGGCACTTCTGACTGGTAGAAGATTAGAATCAGAGTTGAAAGCTCCAGAACAGCTGCTGTGGTGAAATGATTTTTGTCAAATAACATTGTTCTTTCTGCTGTCAACAAAGTACATAGTACAAGTAAAAAGATCCCATGTGAAGCCATCAAAATAAAAGAAAGACTGGCTGCAATATTTTCCAGTACAGGAAGTTGTACTGAATGAGCCATGTGCATCAACAGTGGCTGTGAATGACATGTGACTATTGTGCAATGAGGTTCCAGATTATAAGGAAAACCACATTTAAGTATGTAGCTGGAATTCTAAAGGAGAATATCATTTCATAATTCTTCTCACCTTGTCACTTCTCTTACTGTAACATATACTTCACCACTACACCTGTTGCATCATAACTGTAAGTACAGTTGTTAAAACCACCTGGCAAAGACATGTGAGATGTATAATGTAGTGATACTTGTAGCGTGAGCTAGCATTGACATATCGGATGTGTATCATGCTGACACATACGTACTAACTTAAAAACACCCACACATATGTGCATACACACACTCATGTCCGCTTTTCTGAGGAACACATTTCTCTCCACGCATATGTCGACATATGATTGGGCAACCAGGGTGGAAATGAATAGTTGTGGTGAGGACTTAGCATCTGTGGATATAAACATTTACATTCTGGGTCACATGATATGATCATTGCCGCCATTGCTAGCGGCTGATGGTGGGCAAATGGTGCTATAGGTTCTCAGTTTACTTATCTGTGCTTAAGGGTGCAAGGCCTCAGGTTCTGGCCGCAGTTGTGGTGGTGGTCTTTATCATCATTCACAATCCAAGTTCTTGTTGCTAAAATATACACCAGGCCTCTGCTTCAGCTACTGTATCAGCTGACATCAGAGTACATTAGAAACACTACAGGCTATCAATAGATTCATCTTTGTGACATTATATTATCCCCAACATTACAGATAAACTGTAGACTGTATAAACTGTGACTCATGAAAACATGACAGGGAGTGAAATTGTGTGTGCGCGGGTAACAGAGCCAGCATTCATGACGGGTAAATTTGGAGGTGGTTAGCGGATAAACAACTGTATTTTTGCTGCTACATAAATTCATAACCTTCGACTAAAACTGACATTCTGCTTAAATAAGGTTTTTACTGGGCACCACTGCGTAAAATTCACAACTGCAGATAGAATGAAAACACTTTTAACTGAAAATTTGACCAATGACTAATTCTGGCAGATCTATATTAGGTTTCAATGTAGCACTTATTAGAAAGCAAAAGCCACACTATCCAATATACAAGATGAAATATCATATGAATTACACTCTGTACACAGGCCACCAGCAATCCAGAGCAACAAGACTGCGTTTGTTTTCAGGTTTCATTTCACTCATAACACTTTAAGGTACTGTGATTATGTATATTTAGCATGACCAGCCCTGAAGGTAGTATGATATTAACACAAGTATACCTTTTCTCCCTCATCTGTCACTGCCTCGCACCCACACACACACTGACTCTGACACTTTTTTAAACACACACACACACAGAGAGAGAGAGAGAGAGAGAGAGAGAGAAAGCTTATCTTGAGTAATAACACTTTGTTCACTGGAGACTGTGTTGCTAAATATACCAGTAACTAATATCCCTGCTGGATGATGGGCAGGAACACTGCGGGCACTGACACCGATACAGAAGACAAATCGCAACAGACACCACAGAAGGTGTGTGTGTGTGTCCGTGTGGGAGGTCAGTGGTGTTAAAGGCTCTCTGCAGATTAATTGAACAATTCCAAACAAAACTTAACTAAAATTCCTTTAGAAATAAGCCTAAAAAATGTCAAGGTCCCCAGCCCTACCTTGACCCCTTCCTCTTGGCATTAGTGAGTACCTGCTCTGTTGACCTGTAGCTACATTAGAGGACTTTATTAGCCTTTGCACCCAGGCACTAGTTGATATTTGATGGATGTTGCGATCATATCTTGGTCTCAGAATAGTGTACAGACGCTCAGCCTAACCCAGAGAGCCACACAGCAACCCTCTGATCCTCGGCTCTCACATAGGCAGGACATACCACAGCTCTGTGGCAAAGCTAAGACAGGAGCAGCGATTCAGAGTCACAGATCAACCGAGACTGAGAGAAAGGGAGATGAAAAAGTGAAGGGAATGAGAACTGAGAAAGAGGGGGAGATGGAAAGGAAGAGAGAGAGGTAGGAGAGGCCAACAGAAAAAGAGAAGCATCTGCAATATAGTCCAACTTGACTATCCACATTTTTCTTCTTAGTTTTTGTCTCTTGCTAGCTTTCTTTTTCTGGCCTTACCTGACTCTGCCTCTCCCCCGTCTCCCCCTCTTACACAGTTTTTCTCTGTCTTTTTAGGTGCACTAACCTGCAGAGGGCCGCTGGCCCAGCATGGTGGATCTCAGCGATGTCAGGTCGATGTCTGTTCTCACCTCTCCTGTCTTCCCAGTCCCTGCATAATGAGGCCCGTGCATGAAGCAAGCAGCAACCAGCAAGTGCACACACACTCGCACACCAAGTGTTACCCCTACTGCAGGCAATGCTAATGCACGGATGGCAGTGGTCGTTATGAAAGTACCCTGGATGCCTGGCACGAGCACCAGGCAAGGCCAGGAGGACGGTGGAGGGACAAGCAATGGCTTGTACCCCATCTTGGTCTCCCCACTCCCTCTCTCTCACTTGCACTCTCCAGCCTGCTCTCTTTCTCTCTCTCTATTCTCTTTCTGTACCAAATCTAGGTAGCAAAAATGGCAGGAGATACCAAATGAACCTGCCCTTATAAAACCAAATAAATACCTTGAGTGTTAGTCTGTCCCTATGTATGGCTGCATTTGAATGACTGACAAACCATTGACAACACCGCAAGTTCTGTTGTGCCTGTTTGCTCAACTCAAACGATGCTGTATTTCTGTTAAGTTAACTGAGGTCAGATATATTGTTCCCAGTAAAGCACTGAGGCCCCACTGTTAGGAGTTTACAGGTCTCTGAACAGGGGCCTACCTCTAACATGGACCCATAGACCTATACTCCTTGGGAAACTGACAATATCAGGAGGTTAAAGGCATATCTCAAAACTACCAAAAATAAAAACTGTCTACAGCACTACATAGCTCTGAAAGAACAAAGATAAAAACATTTTAATAACTAGGAATGTAAATGAAATGCCTCAGTAACATTCAATAATACAGTTAAAGTTAAGCTAAATCTATCTATCTAACCTTCGCCACTGTAAGCTACCATTCATACCAGAACAAGTAGAGCTAGATCAGCAAAACCCCACAGTGTAATGAGTTGAGTGAGCTGTCTTTTATTACTTATGAACTAAGCTTTTTGTTGTATGAGAAAGAATCACAACTGTTTCCTCTTTCAATAGAGTACATACCTCACTTTAATGTGGGCCTTAGACTGGTGTAAGTGTTGAAAATGTGTTTTTAAGCGAAATTAAGTTTTAGTAGATTATATGATTGAATGGTCGCTTTACAAAAATGAGGTGACGCAGGGTATTGCTGCTGGTGACTTTAAGACAGAAACTCGAAGGAGAGGGAAGAGGCAGACAGAGACGAAGACGGAAATAGAAAGACAGAAAAGCTTCACCCAGGAGTTTACCTGTCAGTATAGCTGGAAATTCAGGGACGAAAAAGGCCTTACACTGGACCCACACACAACACACAAACAAAGGCACAAATGACAAATTTATACATGAATTGTTGTTTTTCTCAAAGTGGCTTGGTTCTCATATGGCACCACATCAGACCACCAACACTGAACAACAAACACACACAGGTAAAAAGACAAAGTGTGTCTTTTCCTCCCTCTCTTGTTCAAATACTCAAACACAGCAGTGTCCTGCAGGAGTAGCTGTCAACAGTGATTAAACACACCGCTGCAAGCCCATAATCCTCAAAAATGATGACTCAATGAGGAATTTCATTCGTTAAGTGTAGGTGAACCGAACATGACACATGGTGAGCACAGCAAACCTTTGTCACTTTATGAACTTTATGGATCGACGTCACAATGGGGTAAATATAAGAGATCTTAAATTTAGCCAACAGGTAACTAATAAAATGTAAATATTTGCATGTTTTGGACTATAAATGTAATTTCAATTCTTAAGTCATGCTGTGTAACTTTCAGCCCACATATCTCCTTAATGATATTGCATTAAGGTTCTTGGCCTTCTACAATCGTGTTAACTGTTGACAGAATTGAAAAGCACCAATATTAATTTCCTAGAGATAAGTATTGTGGCAACCCAACATCCATCAGCCCGATATCATTTGCAGCAGTCTCCTCTCTAATGTGCTCTAAAATAAATAACTATTAACGCGACGATGAAACATACACTATCAACACTTTAAAACAAAGAACAAATGTACTCAGACCCTACATTATGTATGTGTTTGCCCAGGCTCTTGTCAGTTTTCTCGCTAATGATCATTTCAACCCTTTCACTTCTTTTTATCACTTTGCATAACAAGCTTCAGAACTCTGCTAATCATAGCTCACTGTCTAAGTTACTAGTTTGGTTTGTTTTTAGAATGACACTTTTGGGTTGTACAGTGATTATTCACCCAGCACATTATGGACTAGTTAGCGTGTGAACGTTGAACTATTTAAACACCAGATTCCAAGTTAATCCCTAAAATGAGAGGTTAAAAAAGCGGCGTGGTCTGCCCCAGATATTTTTAGTCTGTGTGGTTCTAAACTCCTTTACATGAGACATGAGTTATTCTGCCAAACCTCCTCTTTCTTTGGTTCCTAGAAACAGAGGTCAGACGATTCCCAATTACAGCGCCACACTGTCTTTTCCCAGTTCTTAAAAGAAAAATTGCTGCAGATGAGAATAGTTTGGTATAGGTAGACACCTTATTCTCTTGGGTTGCAAGGACTTAGAACGTAGTGTTTTGACAGACAACCAGCTCAATGTGTAATCCTGCTTTAGAAAGGTTGCTTTGGTGTGTGTGTATGTACACAGTAGGTCATAGAAAGAATTCTTGACTATTCGTGCATGTTTATGTGTATATACATGAGGAGGCTAAAACAGAATTTGTAAAGCCTGTACCTGTAATGCTGTTTAATCCTCAATAACATTTTCTATGTGAAGTGGAAGCCTTGTAGAGTTGCAGCTTCTGCTCTTGATGTAGCAGTTTTGCGCCGACTATAAACAAAGTTAGCGAGGAAGCTGTTGCAGAGCACTAACAGAACCTGAAACACAAACTTTTATTTACACTCTCTTCTCACCTGAATAGAATACTTTTTTGTTTGCATATTGGAAATTTAATAATAGCATTCTCTCATGCAAGCAGATATCAGTTATGATTTGCACTGATCATTTGGATCATTACTTAGATACCAAATACGCCTTAACTACAGACATGACACTGGTAGAAAAGGTGTTGAGAGAGTGTTGAGTGAGACCTTTGGTGGGAAAGCAATAGCACGAAAAACATATTAACTTCTTTATCTAAAAATAGCTGAAAACTTGTGGCTACATTTCCTACAAAACACAAGGCCCTGCTCATACCTGACATTAGCATGCATCTTGGGTGGGCAACGGTATCAGTTCACACCTGGCGATGAAGAATGCATCTACACATGTGTCTAAAGTCATCTCTGTTTTAAAGATTAAATTCCTTGCTTTTTAACCAGTAGGAGGCAGCATATTCTCTTCTCATGCCTACTCTGCTGGAAATTAAAGGAGAAGAAATCAAAACAAGACAGACTGGGACTAAAATCATTTTAGCGTACTCTCTATGGGCTTTTTTGAAATGTTCATACTTCGTGGACAGGAGGCCCAGCTTATGGGTTTGAGAACTAGCAAATGAAGTCGTTCAGTGGTGTAACACCTCCGAATATTGACGGAAGTGATCAGATCTCAATGCCACTTGGATACACTCACACCTGTTCTCAAGGCTGTCCACTTGTGATTGGATCACCTAAGATGCATACTAATGCCAAATTGTGAACATGTCAGTCTGAGATAAGTATGCATTTTCATATCAGCATGTTCAAAATCTTCATTCCACAATGACATGGTTTATGGTTTATCACTATTAATATGTTGTAGTAGCAACATGTTAAGCAGTAGATTTTGAGAATTTAAATGTGGACTTGTGACTTGATTTGGACAGAAATTACCTGGTTGAGTCCTTATAGATTGAATTTGATTGAAAGCAAAACCATTCATGGGTTTCTCCTCTGGGTTTTAGCAGGTTTGCTTATACTGTAATGACACACATGAATAAGACAGCTTTGGTAATGCTTTTGCATACCTAACTGGTTTCACCTATCAAAACAAAACACAACTGTGGAAGGAATTTCGGGGAAATGTCGGCACTGGTGCCTTTGAATTGGTTATAAAGACCTGTCTTGACACTGACTTGTCCCCAGGACTTAAAACTTGGTGAGATTTACTCTGACGATTTGAGTCTTGCTATCTCAAATGACCTGAGACTTGGACTTGCTCGAAGGACTTAATATCAGCTCTAGCAACTTGCAGTGACATTGTGTAATGATACTGACTGCAACATACAATCTCTGTCTGTCTTTGTCACATTTTGCCTCTCAGTCTTTGTCTCATTCATTTGTACTCAGACACACACACAAGATAGAGGCTTCAGCAGTTGGTACCAGGCAGTACTGACCTCGATAGTGGTTTGTTGCCTGAGGGCAACACCATGCCATAGAGGGTTAAGGGTGCTGGTCGGCTGATTTTGTTATTTACGGACAGAGTCAGGCTGTATGTTTTGCCTGTTTCCAGTCTTTAAGCTAAGCTAAGCTAACTAGCAGCTCATTGTAGCTTCAAATGTAGTGTACAGACATGAGAATGGTATTGATCTTCTCAATCTAACTCTCGTCGAGAAAGCAAATATTTCCCAAAAATATCGAACTGTTCCTTTAATGGAGCTCAAATTGTTTGTCATTTCCATCTGTTTGTCATCACCACTATTATATATACAACAAATATGCCCTCATATAATATCAGTGTTGACAAAATATTCATCGCATTAGGAAAGAATGTCTTTCACTCCACTTCAAAATACTTGTTTGGCTATCTCATGTGCTGCAGTTGCTCCTTGGCTGTCCTTTCATTTAACTCTTACACATGTGCATTGACTCTGTAATAACCACAGGTAAGTCAATACCCTTCATCATTACACAACTGGAAAAGTTCTCCAATGTCACTTTGTAATTGGGAGGAATGTTTAGGGCTATTTAGTTTTCATCTGCATGTGTTGAGGCCTTCTTTCATGCTCATGTTCCCTTTGCTGTGATTGGCTGTGGCTGGCTGCAGGCTCTGAGAGTGGCAGGAGTTCACCTTATTACGGCCAAGAGGGGCGGTCAAGCACACCCACCACAAACCAGCCCCCTAAACATTTTCATGTACCAGGTAGGACTCCTCATCTCCTCATCGCCCTACTCGCAATCTCATAGAATTTTTTTTTTTTACTGCGTGGGGAAGATTTCATCAGCCATTATCTACTAATGCAAATCATTCAGAAAGGTCACTTTAAGTTCCGTGGGAATGAGGGGGTATGAAAATGTGTCGTATTTTTATACCACACATAATTGCTCTGGCATATTCTTCCCCTCGTACTGCATCTTTAACTTCTTTTACCTTCCTTTACTGCCTCCACCTCCTCCTCTCCTCCGTTCCATCAACCCCCCCCCACCCCACCCCCCCAACAGAAACTCACATCTTGTCCTCCTTTCGCTCCTCCACGTTTCACCTCTCCATCTCCTCTTTCTTTCCTCAGCCTCAGGGGACCCCAACATCTACAGGAAGCCTCCCATCTATAGGAGAACTGGTACAGTGCAGTTAGCCCCGCCTTAGCCTGCCTGTCCCCCTGTCAGTTTAGTCATGCTGTGCTTGAGTACTCGATGTAGATGTTTTTACTGACCTATCGATGTTCTCCAGCAGCCCCTTGTGATTCAGCATTGATTAGTATAGATGTCCCAGTTATCATCGAAACTGAAGCCGTCACAAACACAAACTAGATGAATGGAAAGGACTGACGCTTTGCTTAAAAATGCACAAAGGAGATAGAGTTCGACTTGTGCAACTTGTTTCAAAATTGAGGATAAGGATCAATCAGACTTATTGCACTAGTAATGTAAAAAAAAACAAAACAGCAATGTTTAGCGTGCATGCCACTAGCACACACGCGTGCCTGCCTCTGCGTGCGGTCCCCACGGCACGACAGGTTCTTGTCAGCAAACAAGGCTGGAATAGGCCATGAATGAAGGAAAGGTTGCTCAGGCGTGACAAGTGTTGAGTACATGGGACTCGGAGGACACACAATTCAGCCCGAATAGAACAGAACAATGGAACAAACCACAGTGGAAAACTGCATTACAACTGGAATTCATATTTGCGGTGGAGAATTCTTTTATTTTCTCAGCCCTAGTCTTGTTAGCCAGCGGTCAGTGTGCAGTTTAACAGAGAGTGCGATTGTGTTTTTTAAAATAAGACAGCTGTTGTGCTCGCTTTTCGTGAGGGGAAGTCTGATTTCTTAATTGTGTGGATTTATGTTGTCGTTCAGTCAAATAGCATGGCAGTGCAGTTAACGCAAGATGCTATTTTTGCCCCTTTTTTTTCACAAGTCATTAAACTTAAATGCAGTTCAGCCATCTGGATAGCGTGCTTGAGTATAAACATTCATAAGAAAAAGATCCCCTCATCACATTACAGTGCTAAAGGCTTTTCAGCTGAGAGTCACAAGACCTAAGATCTTGATGGAGGGTAGTTCATTTGTTGTTGTCCTGCATGTTCCTCTGTACTGTCTGTGCTGGTATTTGTGGGTTAGTCAGTGAACTGTGTCGACCTGTGTACAGACACTTTCACCCGTCTATGTTACTCAGCTATAATTAGTACATCACTGGCCATAATTTATCACATTTTGGTATATGATGAACAAAGTAATTAACATTTCAGCATCAGCTCTTAATAGCAAGTTCAAAAACCTTTCAGCTTGGATTGTTAGAATGCTGACATTCAGCGCACACTTCGGCATCGAACATATTGATCCCTTCTGGTGCTTTATGTCTTCCTGAACAGCTGTTAATTATTAGACCCTCTTGTTTCAGCACTGAACATTATTGATGTATTTTCAAAGCCAGAACAGACACTTGGTGTTCGAAGGCCCGTTATGTACTAATCAGTTAACAAGTTTGCTACCTGTATAGAAAAGAGGCTGTATGAACCCATGTTTTTTGGGGGAAGTGGGGTGGGGGGTGGCAGGGGTGTCCTTATATGCTGTACGGGTAGCAAAGCTCTCACATTGTCTCATCTCCCTCTGGGATGCTCCAATAATGTTTCCCTTTTCTTTTCACCTCTTTTTTATTGCATCCAATCACTTTTATTCACTTCCCTCCACCTTCTGCTCCACTTTACCCCGGTGACCTTGCCACTGTAAGTATCTCCCTCCTCTCGCTGTTTCACTCACTGTCGGTAGATAGATATTTCATGCGTCTGTCTGGGTGTGTGTACGGTATGTCACTCTCTTTCTGTGTTTGTGATCCCATGTCAGCACTGTACAACCATACCTGCAGTGACAGACGTTTCAGCCCACTGTCAGACTTTTCTCTGAATGCGTGTGTGTGTGTGTGTATGTGGCTTGCCCCACTGCGGGGCTGACGGTGTACGTCCCAAAGATGAGATTGTCTGCCACCGGTGTCATGCATCATGTGTATAGGAATTCAATGGACCATGGATTGGGGCCGGCATGGCTAATGGCTAACAGAGTGAAGAGCGATCTATCTGACATTACACTGCATGTCACCCCCATTGACTTCCATTGACTGTGCTTTAGTGCAGAGTGGCATCAATATCATCGCCGCACACCACTCATGAAATGACTGTGTGCCTCGGGCCGAGCAGTAACTGAACTCACTTTAATACTGGCTATTTTCATGCTCTTGGCTGAAATATTGATCTTCTCCGACAGGAATGGTGGGATGATGACTGTGGATTTGTAGAGTAAATGTATTCTTTTGCCGTAGATTTGTTTGTTATGTTCATTCACACCATTTTCCTCCTTAGCACACTACAGTGCACTGTCTTGAAGCAATAGTTTGGTATTTTGGGAAATATACTGATTCACTTTGTTGCTGAGAGCTGCGTGAGAAGATCGATACTACTCTCATGGCTCTCAGTTAATATGAAGCTGGAGTCAGGATATGGGGGGAATGTAGCTATGTTCCCAGGGTCCTGTGTTCCCCAGTTCAATATTCTGTTAACACACATTTACCCTCCTATTACATCTGGGTCAAATTAGACTCTTTTAAAGTTAAAATATCTCATAAATATTTTCTTTTTTTTTTTTTACTGGAAAAAGGCTTTGAGACACAAGCCTAACCCATTTAATTAGTTCCCTCAAGTATAGGCCTATTATATTGAGAGTCATACGGCAGTGCTAGGGAACAGAAAACTCCTTTGAGGAGTTTGCACAGTAGCCCACGTCATAGTAAGCTAATACAGAGCTGGGGAACTTCTTTTTCAGGTTCCCATTATGTGTCATATAGAGCTGGGAAACACTGGACCCTGGGAACATGGAATGACTGCTTATGGCTGGCTTAGGTTAGCATAAAGACTGCAAGCATGAGAAAAGAGCTAGCCTGGCCATGTAAAAAGGTAATAAAATCTGCATGCCAACACCTGTAATACTAATTGACATGTTATATCTTTTTTAAATTACGTTTAATCCGTTCAAAAACCACACAAAAACAGAATGACTGGAGAGTCACTGCTCCTAGCCAAGAAACAGTCTGGCACATAACCACCAATACAGGATATCAGGATATATTGTTCTTGGCGGGAGTTAGATGAGAAGAAAGGTGCCAGCTAAGCCGGAGCCAGAGAACAGTTAGCCTAGCCTTGAATGGAGACTGGGAGCATGTGAAAACAGCTAGCCTGCTTTAGGCAAAAGTTATTAAAATCAGCTGACTATCACCTCTTAAAGTTTGCTGAGTAAGACATTATACTGCATCTTGTTACAGCCATACAAAAACAGAGCACAATGACTTCAGGTAGCCCTGTCACCATGAGGCTGTCAGTCAGTTAGCAGAGAAGTCACTGCTCCAAGCCATGAACTACTCCATCAAACATAAACCCCTGTAAAACTGCAACTTGTTTTTACACTTTGGCTTTTTATGGATTAAACAAACAAGATAATGGTGCTATTTAGTGAGCTTTAGAGGTGCTGGGAGGCTGATTTTTCTTAACCAGTACATCAACGGGCTAGCTGTTTGCCCATTTCCAGTGTTAATGCTAAGATACGGTAACCGTCTCTCTCACTTCATATTGAACCAACTGAAATGAACTCCCGGCAAGAAACTGAATGAGCATATTTCCCAAAAAGCCAAACTACTACTATTACAGAATTACCAGCTTCTTCAGTCCTGCCTCTTTTTCTTTTCTTTCCTAACTCTCTCCATTTCTGCACAGACAATCACGTGGATGCAGCAACCAAAAGCAGGACCAGTGAGGACATCCTCAGATCCTCTAGACTGTCCACCTACTCTCCTGAGCCATACGCCCAGTCAGAGTCTGACTACTACCCGTACGCCAGCTCCCCCAAGGGTAGGAAAGTTTCATTTCACTTTTGCTTTTTAAATTTTCTACTGGACCAAATGCAGACATGGGAGACATACAGTTCATTTTGTGAGTCTGTGTTGTCATATTTATTCACTTAGCCACCCAGTTACTGCATTCCACTCCGCGCTCTGTATTCATACAAGGGAATCTCTTTTATCTCTTTTCTCTCTCAGCCTATCGGGCGCCGAGAAGACGCTTCTCGACAGGAGGAGATGAAGAGACTTGGAGTCACAGTCTTCAAAGAGTAAGAGCTTCATTATTTTCCGCCTCACTTTCTTCAACATCGGGTTGAAGAAAGTCCCCTCCTCAGAAACACCAATAAATAATTTACTTTTTATGGTAGGGCGCTTAAACTATTCTCCTTTTCTTTATTTGCTTCTCTCAACATCTTTGCGATCGCTGTACATTAAATTAGCAGTTTTCCCTAATGTCTCCTTCCATTTTTCTCCCCCTCATCTGCCTCTTTCCTCACTCTCTTTCCTCCCAGATTGGGAGTGGCATCGGGAGGAT
>BRZM01001389.1:8878-28440 GCA_033238685.1 Lates japonicus
GTAAGATCCTGCAGATCCAGGTCAGAGGAATTGATTAAATGTTCACATCAAATATGAGAAATGTGGAGAGTAACGGTCCCACAGCTCTGACATGATTGCTGACTCAGATGAGCTAGTTTGAGTATTTCCTGAAACTGCACAATCCCATAAGTTATTCATGCTTTCTGCAGATGGACCCTAGTTGACAGGAGAGTTCAAAGGCGATTTTGACCCGATGAAAAGCTATGGTAACTCAGATAACCCTCTTTACTTTGACTGTACCCCATGTAGCCTGGTCTGATGGATCAGGATTTCTGCTGTGAGGCAGCAGATAGCACAGTCAGGGTGACTTCGTGAGTATGAATCCATGGACCCTAACTTGCCCTGTGTCAACAGCTCAGGCTGGTGGTGGTGGTGGTGGTGGTGTAATTAATTGTGGGGATGTTTTCTTGACTCACTTTGGGCCCATGTGCCAATCAGTCATCATTTGAATAGCATTATGACCACAATTACATCCTGTAACTCTCATGATGTCAAGGCAGCCATTCATTTTGACATTTCTGGAAACTGGGCAAAATTCAAGAGTGCATTTTTTAAAGGGCTGTTCAACTTTTGGCCATTTAGGTGAAACGATCTTAAATTCTGAAAAGCTTTCGCCCAATATATTTAGCTTTCTGCATGTGTGTTGGCAGTGTTTTGCGTGTGTGTTTCTATGTTTTTAAGTGTTCTGCAGTATCCTGATTATTTTTGCAACATGTTGTAGGCATCCATACTGTAAATGGCACTACATTTAAAAAAAAAACTACAAATAAGTGAGACTATGAAATTCAATCTAGGAAGTCTAATTTTGATAATGACTCTTGAAGGGTCAATGGAACAGACAGACACAGCACAACAGCTTATAATTGGAAACAGAAGGATGTTACAGCTCTTGCTTAAAATAATACTTTCTCCACTCACTTTCCTAAAATTTGCTTGATCATGGAATTTTTCTGTGTGTATTAATATTATAATATATATATTTTGCTGAAAAGACCTCTGTTTAGGGACCCCCATCATTTCAACAGATATTCCTAAGTCTGATCATCCAAAGGCAATGTTCCGAATGGTACTTTTGAAGACAGGCGAAGCCAGTGATCTAGCTCCTTCTAGCTGCATCCAACCACCTGGGTTTCTCTTCAAAAAGAATTCAGTATTTCGCTTATTATCGTTGACTTGAGCAATCGTGCATGGGCTTTTGTTTTAGAACAAACACTACCCTGACGAAGTAGTTCCAGACCCTACCCGCATTTTGCCACCTGTGAAAAGTTTCTGATGCTCTTAGGCGATCCGCAAACTGAAACACAAAAACCTTCCCACTTCTTGGTTCATGGACCAGTGATTGACATCATCTCCAGCTTGCTGTCCTCTCAGTCATGGATCTCTGATTTTTCAAACCAAATCTCAGGTTTGCATCTCTCCTGAGCTGAGATGTGTCCTTGATGATCCAGTGCTTGTGCTCTAAAAGGTTTCTAACAGTCATTCATCAAACCGCCACAGCCGCCTGCGTAGGCGTCTGCTTTAGGAACACAGACTGCCTGTGTAGGTGTCATAGTTCATGAGCATGATGATGAGGCATAGAGAACATTTGCAGCATCTTGCGAAATGCCCTATCGCCAACTTCTTCCCTATAGAGCATCTTAACTTCACTTGAATAGAATCCGATTTCCATTTTTGCTCCAGAGGCAGACAGTGATTTGGATAATTTAATACCGCAATGTGTCAAATCTATTCCTTCACCCTTAGCCTGAGAGCTCTACCCAGTTATGATGTGGTGTTCCTCAGAGCATGAATTCATCCTCTCATACAGCTCTAACATCAGGCCATTAGCTGCTGCAAGGGCGATCAAGCTTTATAAGACAAATCCACCAAAACCTCTTTTGTATTTGCATTTTATGTTTTCCATCACTGCATAAGCAGCTCTGTTGATCATTCTTTTAGCAATATTGCACTGTAGACACTTGGGACTGACATGGGGGCCTAAAATTTGCACACAGCTTTTGAAGCTAGGTTTCTCTGCCAGTCTGCTTACAGACTTAATACATATCCATGAAAGTATGGGCAGCTCAGTCAAAGTCTTTAAAACTACACCATAGTCAAGGTGCCATATTACCATGGGCCAGAAGCATCAGATGACGATACATTTTTGGAAGATAAATCAAGCCAGGTCACCATCTGCATGGGCTGCTAACTAAAAGTTCTTTGTCTAGTTCCTCTTCTTTGTTCATGTTAACACTGCACCTCTTGGACCATCAGCCAACATGTACAAACTGTAGCTCTGTGATCACTATTCGATGGGCCTGCACACTTGCCTCTAATAATTATGTGTGTTTCTTTCCTTTACATTGCGCATTGAGGACATTTTGGGCGATCAATGATTTGTTCCTTGAGGCTGTTTGATGGAGTGGGATTGAATTGGGTTTAGATTAAGGGAGAGTTTAAACTATGTTTAATGTGATTAAAACATTTACTCACTAAAGTATTGAGATGTTAATCTGGCTCCACATCTGTGGATCACTGTGCCCTCTGGTTGTTCAGTCATTCAGCTGAATTTGATCCTGTGCTCAGTTGGCGTCTTTTCACACAGTTGAAGAAACCATCATTCATTGTATTATGAATGAGATGTCATCATCCTACATAGCTAGCTGGCTGTCGCTACTTTGACTACACTGAAAGTCAATTTAAAGTAACTACTCTTAAATCACATATTTATATAATCATGACATCAGGAGCTTCTCCTAACAGGTACTAAGACAGGCTCTATGATGACTGACAATGACTGCTAATAAAAAGTAGGATGGAGAAGGAAATATGAGCAATCAAATTTGATGATCAGACAGGTTGCTTAAATAAACTTTAGGATAGCCAAAAGGTTATTTGGGCGAAAACAAAACAAATGTTAAAATTGTATAGGTCATGCTGATTTTATACTTACAAGTTGGGTAATGCAGACTCGCAAAACAATATGCACCTGTGATCATACAACATTAAAACTGGTAAGCTGGTTTTTAATGTTGTGGCTGATCAATGTCTCTGAATAAGCAACAGTAAGTGATAGACTTGTAAATCAACCATTATGAAGAGGCTTGGATACACAACCCCAGTTTCCTTGAGAGCAGGTCCCCTTATACTACAATAGCAAAGGCTAAATTCTTTGTTAATGTTCAGTCAGACTCAAAAAGTAAAGAATGATTCGTACTTGCTCCATCTACTGTTTTATGAGCACATCTCCCAAATCTACAACAGAAACAGTGAGAGAAAACTTAGCATTTCCCATAAGGAGAATAAGACCTGGATTGAAAATGCAGAATTTGCTCGTAGCCGTGATATTGTATTTAGATAGCGATGCAGCTAATGCAGTGTGATGGAATATGTCATGTGTATTATTCTTCTGGTTCATATTTGGAGTGTTGACCCACCATACAGAACAACTGCATACAGGTAGCATGAAATATATCAGTGAAATATTTGGATGTTTAAAAGTGTGCAGTGAGAGGTGCATACACAGCAGGATGGCCTCACCATGGTGCCTGTTCTCCTGCGGGTCCCAGGACTTCTGCTGTGAGGGCGTGTGGCTGCTCATGCGCTCTGCCCTCCTGGCTCTGACCCCAACAGCCACCCCAGTGCTGGGGACCACAAAACCAAAGAGAACTAGCTCAACCAAATCAACACAAAAATTACAAACACTGGCAATTACCGGGGCACATTTGATTCTGGGTTGGTCAAATAATTAACTCTAAGAACAAGAGGCTTCACAGAATGTTGCTTCTGTTTTCTTTTTTTCTTTCTCAATTCTGAAGTCATGTCACACTCACCACCCCTCACTCCCAATTTCAACATAGAAATAGTTACTTTGGAAATAGCAGATAAAGAAAGTAATCTTTTAAAAGTCCATTTAGAATTTGTCATGGGGTTCAAATATAATAGCTTTTAGTCATATATACACAAATCTATAAATACTTAATATTATTAATATATAGATATAATATTATATACAGGCAGAAAAAGAGAGAAGATAGTGCAAAGATCACTGAACTGACTGAGGTAGAGGAAAGACAACTCTCCCCACCATGTCAAAAACACCAAATGAATATGTTTTGCATCCCTCCAGTAGAGTTCAGAGACATGGAAATCAGTACGAACGGCTTCTACTCTGGTGTAACACCTAACAAAATACATTATCATTTTCCTTTAATTTGCCACTTTCAAATCTGTATATATATATATACCTCCTGTTTTTTAAGCGGAGTTCTGGGGCCTTTATTTTTCAGTTATGGAACAAATAAATAATAATGATTTTAAATCCTATAAAATCTTAAATCCTAATTTAATCTAAGTGTTCCTCATCCTTATTAAATACTTGCTTGACATTCTACAATAGAAAAGAAAACATTGTTTGGAAAGTTTGTTCCCTAACTTGTTTACTTGCTTTCACCTTCTGTCCAGAAGCAGCTCCATGAGAGTTTAACTACTTACTCTTCATCATGTGAAGTCATGGTTCTTTTCTTCCCTGTGTGTGTCACTGCAGGCAGAGTCCAGTTTATCGGACAGGCAGAGTGAGTGGAGGTGCAGAAGGCAACCTTCCCTCGCAGGAGACACCTCCACATCACCAGCCAGGAAGCTGCTGGTGGACCCCAGGCTGAACAGGTGGGTGTTGAACAGGACACAGAACCTGCATTACAGCCGCCCCCTCCACCTGCAGAACATACCATCCCTATACTTTTATATGCTTTTACTTGCTCTCACTTACAGACAGCGTAACATTACTAGGACCCATTTGACAAACCATACTCTTTTCAGATGATTTCATTACCTCAGCCAGCCATTCATTTCAGTTCATTTCATTATGCAGTTGCAATTCCCAACACATATTCTATCACTTCATAAGTAATATCAATTACGTTGAGGTTCTGTTTTGTTGCTGTGAGTGCAGCTGAGAACAGCTGAGATTCACTCCACCTGCTGGATTAATCATCTCTCAATCATGTCTCAAACCTCACTGCTTTTCTATTGTAATATATTGACATGCTGTACTGCAGTGCTTCATTCGTAAATCAGGAGGTCCCAGAACACAGAGTGCAGTTCTGGTGGGTCAGAAGAAGAGAAAACCACAGCTCCACCACTCAGCACCTAAAACTAAACTAAACTGTCATCACAAACAAAACTTTATAATAATCAAACATTCACAATAATCCCCTCCAAAATCAACGGTTACTGTTGAATACCATAGCTCTCTCTTGACTGTCCCTTCTTTCCCATTGTTTCCTCTTCCTTTTGGGCCCAGCACAGCACTAAAATACAGTACAGCACAGTAACATTAGGTCATATGATTCCACAACCGGGCAGCACTGCTGGACCTGAGCGATTGACCTCTCTCTCTCTCTCTCTCCACAGTGATATGCCAGTGAAATGAAGTTTATAGGATTTCTGCAAGTATGCAATAATTCTTTAAACAAAAGTAGGCAGGTGCATAAATTTGGCACCCCAACAGAAAAATTACATCAATATTCAATTATGTCCTCCTTTTGCAGAAATAACAGCCTCTAGCGCTTCCTATAGCTTCAATGAGGTCTGGATTCTAGTTGAAGGTATTTTGACCATTCTTCTTTACAAAAATATCTCCAGTTCAGTCAGGTTTGATGGTTTTACATGGACAGCCAGCTTTAAATCACACCACAGATTTTCAATAATATTCAGGTCTGGGGACTGAGATGGCCATTCAGAGCGTTGTACTTGTTCCTCTTTCTTGAATGCCTTGGTAAATTTAGCAGGCAGTGTTTAGGGTCATTGTCTTGTTGAAATGTATCCAGCCCAGGCGCATTTCAACTGTCACTGATTCTTAGACGGTGTTCACCCCAAGAATCTCTCTGATACTGACTGGAATCCATCGACCTTCAACTTTAACAAGATTGCCAGTACCTGCTCTATTTTGTATTACAACGATGGAACCACCAAATTTTACTGTGGGTATAGAGTGTTTGTCTTGGAATGCTGTGTTCTTCATCCATATACACTTCCCTTGTTATGTCAAATAACTCAATTTTAGTTTCATCAGTCCAGCACCTTGTTCCAAAATGAAGCTGGGTTTTGTCCAAATGTAACATGCCTCAGGCGCCTCTGTTTGTGGCGTAATAGCGAAAAGGCTTCTTCGCATTACTCTCATACAGCATCACATGCAAAGTCTGCTGAATAGTTGAGCGTGCACAGTGACACCATCTGTGTAAGATCATGTTGTAGGTCTTTGGAGCTACTGGTCACCATGGTTGAGTTTGACTCTTCTCCACCATCCTTCATACCTTCTTATCTGAGATTTTCTTGGCCTGTCGGGCCTTTACCAGAACTGTGCCTGTACGTACCCATTTCCTCACTATGTTTCTCACAGTGAAAACTGACAGCTAGAAATCTCTGAAGCTTTTAGATCCTTCCCTAAACCTTGATGTTGAACAATCTTTACAGCACCAAGTCATTTGACAGTTGTTTGAGGCTCCCATATGGCACTCTTCAGAGAAGATTAAAGGAGAACAACACAATTGGTCTGCCATCTACCTTTCTCATGATTAGCTACCTGTGTATGTAGGTCAAAAGGTCGTGGAGCTTACCAAACAAATTTGTTCCAATAATTAGTGCTAAAGTATTCAAATCAATAAAACAAAGGGAATTTTAAATTTATGCACCTGCCTACTTTTTGTTAAGAATTGTGCACACTTTCTGTAAATCCTATAAACTTCATTCACTTCTCACTTATATCACTGTGTTTGTCTGCTATATGATATATTTAACTAGAAATTGCTGATCCGAACAACCAGTGATTTATAAAGGAAAATCTTGAAAATTATCAGGGGTGCCCAAACTTTTTCATACCACTGTATTTACAGACTTTGATAGTGACACAGGAGGTGCTGGATACAATCATATAGCTCCAGGCCTGCTCTGGCAGGATCTGACACAAATGAAACCCTGCTGTACTGTACTAAAGTGATCACTGCAGCTCACCCCAGTAAAGGCTGCCGAGGTGGAAATCAGCCTAAAAACTTGGGTAATTCTGGTTTGTTACAAATTGGGTCCTATGTTTGTATTATCATCATCACATCGTTTCAGTTATGATGGTTTTTAATTTACCGTGTTTATGAAGACTATAAGGATAAAATGTTTGGATTTTGTAGCCTGTCCAGCAAATGGAAATACCTCTCCAATAGATAGAGTAATGAGTGCCATAAAGCAGTCCTGTTCATTCATTTACAGCATTGGAAGCAATGTCTTATAGCTAATACGGTGTAAGTAGTACAGAAAATATTACCACATTGTAAAATCGCCCACCTGCTCTTAACATCAGCTCAAAGTCTTGTTTCTCTGGTTTTCTGCATTAATTGGTGATAAAGTCTGATCTGATCTTCATCTAAGTCACAACTACAGACAAACACAATGTGTCTCAGCCCATATCACATATCACACAACTATTTTAATCTTTCATGTCTTTACTGGGCACATTTATTCATTCATTAGCAGAAACCTCAGTCCAGCTCTTCCAGTCTCTGTGGATCAGACCTGGACCACGTTCAAGAGAAAGTTTGGACCATTCTTCCTACAGAGCTGCTTCAGCTCAGACATATTCTCAAGTTAGTGTAGACAACAGATGATCCACAGCAGCTTTATTGAGTTCAGGTCTGGACTCTGACTCCTGAAGGTGGACTTTCTTTGTCTGAAGTGTGTAGCAGATTTACTTTAATGCTCAGGCTCATTGTCCTGCTGATCTTCAGCTGGTGGACACCCTGACATCATCCTGGAAGATAGACTGAGAAACTCAGGAATTCATTTTCCTGTCGATGATGGTGAGCTGTCCAGACCCAGAGGCAGCAAAGCCCCAGATCATGATGCTCCCTCCACCCTCCTCCACCTCTGTGATGGTGTTTTCAATGTTGGTATGCAGAGCCTTTTTTACACCAGATGTCGAGCTGCATGTTCTTCACAGTTAAACCTGAGCTTCATCAGTCACAAACCCTGTTGGATGCTCATTGGGTGAATGTTACACACTTGATCTCTCTGTTCACCTCCTTTTCCTCAGTCTTGGAGCCAGTGGAGAATACTCTTTTCCTTGAGTCCTTAAGTCACCCAAAGGTTAGTACTGAGGAAGATTGTACCTCCTTTGGTGAGGTATTGTCAAAACAGAAGCGGATGTATGGATTAGACCCACGTACTTGCTCATTGATGTTTGCTGGACACGGCTGTAAGTTTATTCCAGTCAGTGGCTTCAAAGCGTTTCTTAGCTTGTATCCCAATGCTGGGGAAAGGCTGTAGTGGGGTGTTAAAAACTGCAACATAAACGGCCAAGCGTCAAACACAATGTCCTTGTGGATCTCTGAATATGACACATGCAACATACACTAAACATAACACAGCAGCGACCTCGAAGCACCAGATATGGACAACAATGCAATAATTTGCCACTGTCCTCAGCATTCTGTGGTTGGTTTTTCAGAGAGCAGTGGGTGTCCTGAAGCTCTGCAGTACACAATCAAAAGGATTATGTGGTGCTCTGTGTATGCAGTCTATTATTGATTGTCCAAGAGGATTGATTTTGGTGCCTGCTGCTATCCATAAAATCACAGCTACAGTCTGAGAGGAACAGAACCTAGGGTCAACTTAGGTAATGTTTTTGACTGGATAAACTGAGGGGACCACATCAAATACTACAAGACTCACCATCTGTTGCTGAAGTTGGGGGGAGAAGACTTCAGACTTGTCCACAATAAGACAGGCCAGCCCATGGTATTCCACATGGCATGCTGCTCTACAGAGTACCAAGGGATGTAAGATGACTGTGCACTGTTTACTACCTCCCTCAGTTTCTCCAGGCTCCCTCCAGCCATTCTCTAATGAAATTTATGTTTTCTATGTAAAATCTGAAGCCGTCAGCACAGCTCATTGGTTAGTCATCCTCCTCACAGCCTCCTGTCCACAGCGGAGGACTCATTCTGTCTGCACTGGTCACTATAAATGAACATGAGCATAGAGACTTTATCTTGAACTAACTCTGGTACTAAGCACTTGTGCTGAAAATGGGAGTAGTGTTTAATTGTGCTGATCCAGGAAAATCGTGACATAAAAGGGAAAGATCACACAAACAAGGAAAATCTACATGGGGGGGTGGGTGGGAGTTGTGAGCACATTAATGCTAAATATTCTTCAGCTAGTGATAATTGCCATTACTACTCATCACTTGGACCATAAAATGTCAGATAATAGTGAATATGCTCATCACAGGTTCTTAGAGCCCATGGTGATGTCCTCTATTGCATTTTAATACAACCAAACTCATTTCATTGTTCTCATTTACATTACATTACATTTTCCATTTCTGTTGTCAGACAACTGAATGACTATGTAATAATGTTTAGATTGAAACTGATTAACACTACCTTTTAGCCAGCAGTCATTTCCAGGCTGTGGGCTAGATTGACATTTAAAATGAGTAGACAACAACAGATTGTAATGTTACACAGTCCCTAACCCAACCCTCTGACATCGTTTTGTCAAAGCTTGTTATTAGGTGAGGAAGAAAACACTGGCCAAGTAAGAACATAGGGCTGAAATGGGGAGAAAGAATTTGCATTTTACTGGTTTCAAATCCATGTGCTACTATGTAATATACACTCACCAAGCACTTTATTAGGAACACATATACACCTGCTTACTCATGCAGGTATCCAATCACACAGATCCAGATCAGGAGCTTCAGTTAAAGTTCACATCAAACAGGAGAATGAGGAGAAATGTGACTTTGCCGTGATTGTTGGTGTCAGACACGCTGGTTTGAGGACTTCTGGGATTTTCACACACATCAGTCTCTGGAGTTTTTACTCAGAATGGAACCAAAAACAAAAATCTTCCAGTGAGCAGCAGAGTGTACGCTGATAATGCATCTGGGGTATTCAAATCAGTCTCATAAATGATAAACCACAAATTCGGGTATTCTAGTTCATAATTAAAAGAAATAGATGATTAGTGTTTGAATTGAGTTATAATTATATCACAAGCACTGACATAATATTGTAATGAAGATAAGTGGAGTGCTTTGTTGGCAGATGATGTTGGAACTAACCTTACCCAGATGTCAGCCTTGTGTGTGATCATGCGTGTGAGCGATCAGTTGTGTGTCTTCCCATCTTTTCCACCAGACAGTGTCCAGCAGATCCAGCAGCTGGCAGAGGGGTGCAGTCCTTTCCTAGCTCAATCAGCTGGGTCAGGCCTTGCATCTTGCAGTAAAAGTTAACCCATACTAACAGCTAATTAGCATATTATCTTATTAAAGGGATGCCAGTCTTGAAAACTAAAAGTGTTTTGTTCTTTGTCCTTTATTGTGTTTACCGCTGTGGCACAGCAGAGACGGAAAAAATTCAGTATGGCCGCAGGATTTATTGATAAGATGATGCCATGGGTCACTGGGTTACAGTGTCAGTGAAGGTACAGACAGGAAGTTGATTAGCAAAGGATTATGGGAAACTGAGCCATGTGAAGCCCCTACCATGTGCAGCGTTGCTGGGGCTTAGCTGTAGCACTATCTAAAAGCAGCACAGATCCACAGCACAGAAATGGTAGCTGATCAGTGGACTGATTGTTTCACCTCTGAAGCCTGGCTTTGTCTCACTGATACTCTCAATGTCATCTGCCTCCACAGCCAGAGCAGTCTCCAGCCACAGAAGAGGAGAGATCCCCACCCCACACGACCCCCAGCACCGGTCGCCCTCTCAGTCCCCGGCAGCGTCGCAGCCAGCAGCGCAGCCACCAGGCCCAGAGAGACGGCAGAGATCCAGGCAGCAGGCCAGCCTTCCCTCCGGCCCCCCGGCAGCCTCAGGAGGAAAGCCACGCAGGATCGGCTGTTCTCATCGTGGTGCTCACACTGGCCCTGGCTGCGCTCATCTTCCGCAGGATCTACCTGGCTCACGAGTACAAGTTTGACTATGAGCTGTGAGCGCAGACTAGGCCGGCCCCGCCCTCCTCACCCCTGAGTCAGACCCTCCTGCCTCCACCCCAAACAAGCTCTGACCAGCTGCAGTGGAAGCAGAGCTGAGGCAGTGGCTGACACACACTTTGTGGCATCCTGCTCATCAGCAGAGGGTGTGATCTCCACAGAGGAGGAACTTTGATTCCTGCAGGGGAGGCACTCTACTCACAACAACACCTCCATGGTGTCTTTTAGTTAATGTGAATTTTACTCTCCACAGTCATACATTTTTAAGAATGGGAAGCTTTGTTGTTTGTGATCAGCTCAGCAGCCACATACATCACCAATGTCCCTTCCATCTAATTGTTATCTGCCAATTATTCCCATTATTTAATTCAGATTGTAATATGATATGTCAACAACATGGAACTAAAGGTTACTTAATGATTGAAGCGTCTGCAGAGAGTGTATGTGCAATGAGTTCTTCTTCTTTATGTGCTTAACTTCTTGTTAGTTATAGGCCTCTGTTTTAACAGTGAAACAACCGGTGCAGAGCGACAGGCCTCCGACTGTCATGGTTCATATGGATGTAGTTGCTGTGGTATTTGTATCTCATGATGATAATGGTCACATCACACTGTGGTTGATGTGATATCACAGCACTGTGCATTTTAAGAATAAAGCATGAAATTCCACTTTTGTTTATTGGAAACAAAAGGCAGGGAGGCAGTAGTGAATCAGGCCTAGTGATCTGATGTCTCCTTCACAGCATTACAACTGTGACCGTTGTAATGTGCGACTGCAGGGATGTTATCACGCTTCCTACAAGTGAGTAGTGGAGCCTCCCTCAGGGTCACAGTTTCTGACACCAGCCATCAGAAAATGTGACCCTGTTGTACCTGGAAACAGAAAGACTTGCACCCAGATATTAGAGTATAAGTGACCACAGCATGACTCTGGCCATGAGAGAATGTGACCCTGTTGCACCTGGAATGAAACAGAAATATGCAGCATCCAGATATTTTCTGGTGTTTGTCCCTTCTCTTGTAAACTTGTAAAAGCATCTTTGCAACAACACCTCCTGCAGTCCCACATTAAAGGGGAACACCACTGTTTTTACACATCAAAGTGTGTCTCCAGTTGTTGGGGAGAACTACTGCAAATATGGAGAAGTTGTATAAAGAGGCCCGGAGGGAGCTGTGTGGAGTCACATGTACGGGCCAGGGCTGAAGACAAGTTTGAAAATGTGTGTTAGAGCTACATTAGCGACTAACACACCTGAATCACTATCCACACTGTTGGTGGCCACGTTGCATTGTGGGTAATGCAGGTGGCAAGTTTTGACAAGAAGGTAGAGAAAAAAGACAGTCGCTGTGTTTCAAATTGGATACTTCAGTTAGTACACTTCCATGTAGTACACTGTGTGCTCAGTATACTCACTAGTGTAGTGTGTGAATTTTGACAGGGTAGTGTTGTTTCAAATCAAACATGGCTGATCGCAACATGTGACTGTGAGTGTCAGCAAAATATCTATCGACTGCTTCACTCATTTGACTTTAAAAAAAAAACATTTGAGTCTCTCGTGTTCCTCCTGTTTAATGCCACATGGCACATGTCAACGTCATGTCCTCCTTCCCCGGCCGCCATTTTCACAGGTTTGAAAATAGGTCGGTGGTCCCTCCCCTTCTGTAGCCACAATGGCAACGGTTGAGAGTGAGAAGAGTTCATTGTTTCATACTCCAGTTTTTGACAGTTTTGTGTCTCCATCCTGGTTCTTATAGGTCACTGTATGACACTCATCGGAATAAAGTGTGAGTGTTGACGTGTGATGATTGAGACACAGTGAGTATCTCCGGTTCTGCTGCATCCATTTTCATCCCCCTTTTTTAAAGCCTATCCCTGGTGTGTAAGACCTGCTATAATTACATTACACTTTCATTTTTAATGCTGGTTGAAATGCATCTACTGGTTGGACTGTTAAAATTGCTTATTTCAAATTCTAAGTATTCTTGTACAATTGCTGGAAATCTGTATTGCATTGGTTTGCATTTTTAAATGAAACTCCCACTTGTGCTGGCCATGATGGTACCAAATGCAGAAGGAGAATTTCAAGGAAAGGAGAGTAATGTATAGTGTATTAATTCCCATCAGTCCTGTGAGGTCACCAGTTACCTGAAGTTGTTTTTACTCTTCAGATCATATTAGGGATTATCTGCACTAGTAAACATGAGTGAGGTTCAGTTCAGGTTTCACTCCTCCTTTCACACCTACAACAGTTTTTTTTTTGTTTGTTTGTTTGTTTTTTCATTTAAATCAGTCAGTTTTCTGTGGACACTGTAATTCCATTCATTTGTATGTTCGTCACTGCCTCTCTCCCTGTCTCCCCTTCTGTTTCATAATATTCACACCACCTCCCCGTGCATTCATCTCATCAGAGGCTGTATGCTAACAGTCACATTTCCCCTGCTTTTATAAATAGACCCAAACACTGTCTAATGTTTACCCTCTTTGATATACTTTGAGTTGGGGTTTATTACTCTGATGAGACTCAGAGGAACTGGGAAGCAATTTCAATTCATTCTGATGGCTCTGTGACATGTACAGCAACTCAGCAGCATATAGACAGCCAGGGGTGGTCATAGCAGTCTACCTGTTGAGTGGAACAAATCTATCTCAGTAGTTTTTTCTCTTATTGGAGTAACATCTTATGCCTGCATGTGTCCAGGTTTTACTTGAAGGCAGCAGAGCTTCTCTATGAATATTCATGTTGTCCGTATCTGCCTCTTCAGTTTGTGCCCAGGGCTGGTATACTGGCATATAAACAGAAAATAAATGCCTTGAAAGAAAGACCATATTTGCCATGTGTGAGGTTTTGTTAATGTCTTATTATACCTACACATCCTACAATATGTAGCATTGCTGTTTCCTTTAAATAATCCTGACGATTGAAGAGGGAAGACTAAAAATCCAAACCCAGTGAGAAAGAAAGTAACAGCAGTTAAACTACTTGTAAGCAGCGGTTTCTGACGTTTTCATGGGATTTAGTGTGATTAAGATAGAACTATAGATTAAAGAGTCAGGTTTAAGTCATTAAAATAAGGACCTTCAGTGTTTTTTTTTATCTCAAATCAAGTCAGGTTTCTAAATCAGGTCTGACTCGGAGCACTCAAGATGAACATAAGTCTCAAGTTGGGAGCTGATTATAATCAGCGATAGACAGGCCCTCTACTGCAAGATATATGTAACATTTAACTAAAGGTTGATGCGTTGAAATGACTTGCTTTTAGCAATGTTTAAAAAAACACTTGATAGTCTGGAAAGCTTCAGTCTCTCTTTGACTGAACATGACACTTGACTCGAGGTGTTTCAGTAGACTTTGAATTCTTTCTCTTGACTAGGCTCTGACTTGTTTTTGATTGATTTGACACATGACTTGGACTTGGTTCAGTTTACATGAGACCTTGACACTTGACCTGGACTTCCTCTGGTTGACTACAGACTTGACTCATACCTGCCCTGTAAGGCCTAACAACAGCTCTGGGTGACGATACCTTTTACATCACGTTTAAATGTGTTTATCTATAAAAGAACTGGTTCTTTAGTTCAAACAGACAAGAGAAGCTGAAGCTGGAGAAACATGTTTTCTTTACAGATCCAGCATTTTCTCTGTGTGTTGCCTAGAGAGAGAACAGTGAACAGAGAACGTCAGTAAATTTGGGATAATCAGCCTCAAAAGGCAGAAAATGAAGGAAGTTACACAGTTTGGTTTGTCAGCCTCCAAACTTCCAAACCTTCCTCCTCCTTAAAAAGAGAAATCTTTATTTGTTGATGAAACTTCTCAGTCACTGAATGATCAGAGTTAATCTGGCTGGACAGAGTCGACTAGAAAACATGATTTGACTTGATAATACCTTTTAATCTTTAGAGATCAAAAACAATTTGTCATGTGGGGGGAACAGAACGTTCCTCCCCCCTCCACAAAGACTTAAGTTAGAGCTGGTGTGAGGAGGCAGAGCTCTGAGACAGAGTGGACACCACACTCCACTTCCACACTCCATTCCACTGGTTTCTGATGCAATTTCACATCTTCCACTTTACTCTCCAGACTCTGAGCAGCTGTGAAGAGAGGAAGAGTGAGACACACAGAGTGAGACAGATGTGAACACAGAGTGAGACACACAGAGTGAGACACACAGAGTGAGACAGATGTGAACACACATCTCTTTTCACTTTTTCCAATAATTCCAATAATAATGATTTCAAATCAAGTGAGAGGACAAACCGCCTCCTCTCTGCTGTGTCTGTCTCTGAACCACTTGTCAGGAGGAGCATGTTTGTTTGTTTGTTTGTTTTCATCGCGCTGTATGTGGTGCTGACGCTGTGCGCTCGTGAGCCAGAAAGAGACCCTCTGGAGTCTGAAAACCAATCAGAGCGCTCCTCACACTTCACCATCCTCGGTCCCTCTCTCTCTCTCTCTCTCTCTCTCTCTTTGCAGAGGACTCTGGGAGTCTCCCCCTCAGTCCCTCGCCTCCTCCTGCCTCTGACAGGATGATGGTACGGAGCACAGAGCGTCCTGTACGCGGACCACAGTCGTCACCGGTCGGCTCGCTGCGGGAATTTTGAACTCATCATGCAGCGTTACTCCAGGTTCCTCCTCTTGCTCCTGTGTTTGATCCTGATCGGGGAGTGCAGGAAACACAAAAGCAGGAAAAAGCGCTGGTCGTCGGCGGAGACTCACAAGTTGGGCAAGTAAGTGTGGGGAGAGCTTTTTTTTTTTTTTATATATTTGATGATAATGAAACAGAGGTGTGAACTCTGAGATGGTCACACGGGTCAAATACCCAGCAGCAGCAGGTCAAAGAAAACCACCTGTACCTGAAGAGTATGAGGACAGTTCAGATTCACTTCATCTCCAGCAGCGCCCACACCGTCAACATCTGCATGCGATCTGCGCGTGACTAAAACCCGTTTCTAATCCAGACCAGAATCTGTGTGAGGCTGCGTTCACTCCGCGCTCGCTTCGAACTAAACCGCGCGTAAAAAAAAAAAAGCAGCCAGGACCCTGAACCGGGACCAGGAGCTGCGACCTCCTGCATGTGTTTACAGGAGCAAAGAAAACCTCCTCCCTCCCTGTTCAGACGCAGGCTGGAGGAAGTTCAGCCTTTTATTTGGCGGCTAATTTTCTCTAGTTGTTTTCAGAGAGCATCAAACCTCCAGGCTGTTCTCACAGAGAGCGCATGGATCTCTAACAGCGCTGCTGGAACAACAGGACAGGGATGAGTCCTCTCATTGTTTTCTGCTGAAATCATTTCTCTCAGATGTTCATCACTGATGAACGTTAATTGAATTCAAGTTGTAAACCTGTTCAGTCTTTTCTTTTATTAGATGAAGTTTACCACAGACATGACACTTCCCCCTTCCTTCACTCTTTAAGCACAAGTCAGATGATATCCCATCATTTTCTTCTTGTCAGCAGTGAAGCTCTGCCTCTGTGTCCACAGCCTGGTGGAGCTGATCGATCAGATACATCAATGATCCACACTGCTGCACAGGTTCCTTCTTTTCCATGGAAGCACACTGTAGTTTAGTTTGACCCAATCTCAGGTACATGGTCCTGCTGCCAGAAAACAATAACTGCAGCGCTAACTGTGGATTAATCCGCTGTTGAAAATAGTTCCAACTGTTGCAGTAATTCCCCCTGTTTGAGTAACGTTTGCTAAAAACTATACTGACTGGTTTTGGAAATGACTGAGGCTTTTTTAAATGAAACTATATTCTGGGGTTCCATTTGTGCCAAAAAATATGTCTTTGTGATTTATGTCTATGTGTATGTGTATGCTTTTGTCCTTGTCTATGTATATGTTTATGTTTATGTCTGTGTCGATGTCTATGTTTAATTCAACTTTATTAAACTAGGCTAGCTGGTTAACGTCAGCACCCGCTAGCTAGTAAATAGCTAGTACAGTTTAAAGTTGACTTATAGTATGTCATATAATATGATATGACATAAAAATAGGCATGGACGACAACATGTTTTTGGCACAAATGGAACCCGTACTATATACTGTATTTGTCAAATGTTTTTTAAGATTTACTTATTCAGTAAGAACCAGTGGTTTTGGAGAGAGCCACAGGCAGAGCAGGAAAGTCCAGCTCAGTATCCTGGGAAATATGTTCACATTCATGAGTCCGCTCCTCATGATTCACATCCAGTGCCAAGAAATGGAGGATAGAAGTCTACCGTTTATAAAGAGAGGTGGAGAGAAAAACGCAGCGTATTGTCCACGTCATGGAGCGTTTCATCACCAGACTGGAGTGAATGTTAGAGAGTTGCTGCTTTTCTGGAGAGTTAACGTGTGTTAAGGAACCAACGGTGTGTAGGCTGTCACAGAGAATGATGGCTGCAGATAGTTAGATGCCCATCACATGATGCCAGCGTGTATAGTCCTAAATAGTACTGAGGTCACAGCAAGTCCTCCAAATGAAACAACAGTGTTGTTTGGCCATTTTATTCAAATCACTGCTGAAAAATAAATCTGTGCAAGAACGTGAGAGCGGTGTGGTGAAGGTTGGGTTAGGTTTAGGGAACGATCATGGTGTGGATTAAATATCTTGGGTTGAGATAAAGTTACTACATCGTTAAGGTTAACAGACTTTCTTTGTCAGGGTTACAATAATAACTACATAGTTAAGGTCAGCTTTACCAAAAAATAAAAAAACAAAGCCTGACTCACTGGTGGAAAAGGAAAGGACACCTCTGCTGTCCACAGAGGTGGAGATCAGGACAGAGATGCAGCACATCTGACTTTCACGCATGAGACACAATTTGCCACGATCAGTTTTTACTCTGAACCATGTGTTTTAGTTGTTTAACCTTAATCCGACTTTATTTGTCATAACCACACATTTTTAAAATGTTTGCACTGGATGGGGAACAAAACTGACTAACACAGAGTTTGGTCTTTTCATGTAATAAAAATATAGAAGAGCGGTGTTATCCTTTGACACCAAACTCTAATGTCACTTTAAATACGTGTCTCTTTCCTGTTATCAGTCCTCTGTCAAAGAAGATTGTGGATGGAACCAAAACCCGAAAGGTGAAGACCAGCCACCTTCTGCGCATAGACGACCACGACTTCACTATGAGGCCCGCCTTCGCAGGTAAACTCCCAGAGCAGCTTCCACTCAGTCATCATGTTGGAGGCAATGAGGGAATATTTGTCTACATGTCTTTAAAGAAATGTGTGTTTTTCTGAGTGAGATCACACACTGAGTGGATTAGATGTCTCAGCTCAGCAGTCCGACTCTTCCTCTCTGCTGTCATTGTGTCAGGATTCACCCTTTGTTGAACCTGAGTGTGAGTGTTAAACCAAGTCTTTGATTGTTCAGAGGAGATGTCCAGCTCAGAGAAACACTCAGCAGGTTGTGTTAGACTGTAAATACAGACTCAGGTCATCCTGCACCACCTTTCATCACATGTTGTTTTACAGTGACGGCTGCTGATGAGTTTATTTCTCTGCCAGATGTGTCCTCCTGCACTGACGCTGATCAGTTCTGTGTTGGCAGAAGGAAAAGTCAACTTAAGGGCGTTCTGTGTGTCCTGGGATTTTAGGAAGCAGTTTAAAATAAGGAGCTTATTTGTTGAACTAAAGAGTTCCATTCTGTGGTATTTAGCATGAACGGGCCCTGTATATGTAAGGGAGGAGGTGGTGACTAAATGAGACGTCCCACTGTGAATTTCACGCTCCCCTGGGACTACAGTTGCAGCCACAGATGGGGGTGGGATCCCACTGAGGATCGCTTTTTGTCTCGCATTTGTCAGTGTTTGTTTGCTGGTGCGAGCAGCTTCTTCAGCAGCAGCAGAAGAAGAAGAAGGTGACGAAGAAGAAGACCGAGAAGAAGAACGCAATCGTCTTATTCAAACATCATGAAAAGCTGACTTGTGTAAGTGTCCCACTGCCGCCTGTGAGCCTGCCGCGTGTTCATTTGGCTGAGGAGAAAGTGTGTGTGCAGCAGCTGCCACGGTCCCTCCAGGCTTCAAAAGGAACGATTGCAGTGTTACTAATGAAAGCCTCTTATGCAGCCACTTTCTGTTTGCTGGTGGGACGATATGGAGAGTGATGCTCTTATGTGCTATTGGGGATGTCGGTGTGAAGGGATGGAGCAAATTCCCAAGTCACAATCAGACAAATCCCAAGCATGGAGCATTTTATTGTCCAACTACACACAATAAACTGCTTTGTGCTGAAACCGTATCCCAAAGAACAAAGACGCTGAATAGAGAAATGTTAATTGTTTGGTTAAGATTCTTTTTCTTCCACAGTAAGCTTCAGAGAGCAACAGTGGATGTGGTTTTTATTATCACTAGTCTGCAGGTGGAGCTGTGAATGTTGATAAGGTTCTGTTATCATAATTAGAGCATCTGTACTGCTCCCATTGGGCGGTCCCTCACTGCAGCCTGACAAATCAAACACATACAGGAAGCTGAAGAGAGCTAAGAAGACACCTGTTTGGATGTAATATTTGCCTTCACATCAAGTTCTGATTCCCTGGGTCCATATATTTATGGAGCTCCACCTCCCTGTCTGCCTCAAGTTTAAGA
>BRZM01001390.1:0-10688 GCA_033238685.1 Lates japonicus
GGGGGAGGCAGAGGATAAGGACGATGAGGATGGATAGGGAGTGATCAGAGTGAATCAGCGGAGGGGGTGGGGGTGGGGGTTAAGAGAGAGAATCAAAATGAAGAGCGAGTTCATATTTTAGCAGGTGAAGCGGGTCAGAGTCTGATTAACAAATTATATTCATGTTTCAATAATGATAAGCTTCATCAGGCTCCACTTCAGGGCTGCACAATCACTGACACTGGCAGTTTTTTGTAAAAACTCTTTTCAAAATGTTCTTTTTTTCCCACAACTTTCTCTCCCTGGAGACAAGCAGATGTCTGTCAGGTTTCAGCCCTAGTTAAGATCACTGATAATCAGGCGAGAGAGACCCAGAATACAGAATGAGGAGCTCTGCCACAGGCCACAGGATACAGAAACTGAATATACATCACCATATATGACTATATACATGTACAACATAACTATAAATCAGTCTGTTTGTGTAATTATGCAGTATATTATTTTCATATAAGAAAATAAGTTGACTTGCAGTATCTTCTCATGATGCGCATGCTTCTCTATGCTATCTTAATGTAAATGGCCCTCTAAATCAGTAACCATACTTCATTTCTGACGTCTGTGAAACACACAGATGTCTAATATTAGAAGTTTGTTACAGAAATGGACATATATCTATGTTCTGTAAGGTCTGAGCACACCTCCAGCCTGCATTAATGATCTACTAACGGCCCTGTTTTCAGCAGTCAATACACACGGGGAGTTTCTGCAGCCAAGCTCTGAAACTCAAAATCATTGATGTCTGTCAAACTTTAATTTATCTGCTGCTCACTAGATCTAGGTCAAATTTGTCATTTGCAAATGGTCCCAGTTGGGCAAACAAAATCACTCTCCTCTCCTTTAACAGCTTCCACCCCGGCGTGTTCCTGAGCAAGGCACTTAACCCTGTGGAAATGCAGGGTGAAGCACTGGAACACTGGTTAAAACCTGTTGAAGTGGGCACTAAATTACACTTCTAAAAAATACTGTGCATGGTTTGTGAGTGAGTAGGACAGATATTGTATGACAGATACAGGTTCAGATTCTGTTCACTGTTCACACCACAGTGAAATTAATCTGCTAAATATTTGGTTCTAGAGGTTTGCTGAGACCTAGTTGCTAAACTAAAAAGTGGGTTGTGCAACACAGCTGTTAGCCTACAATGGTCTCCTGTTCTGTTCCTTCAAAGCTCTGCAGTGTGGAGACTCTTTCTTATTGGTCAACCGTGTGAATTTGTTTGATCAAAGTTCACCCAACTTGGATGAAAAATTTGCATGCATTTGCTTCTCCCCTGCGAGTGTGTCCAGTCATCACGGGGATTCTGCTGGAATAAATTGATTTTACTGAGAAATTTTGCAGGTCTTTAAGAATAACTGGAGCATAGTGTTAGCTCAGGCAGAAGACTTAAGTCGTGCTTATATTAGCTGATTGGCATCGGCTGTTTCATTCACGCTTCACAATCACTTGCAGCCTCACTAGCTGTGTGAATATCAGTTGACTACAGAGTCATACAGGTGTACTGTACAGTGCAGTTATTATAACATTTTCTATAAATGGTCAACTCCTTCACTCCTTTACATACTGTTGGGTGAAATCATCCTTACTGAAAGCTGGAAATGAACATGTTTCCACTACACTGGACTACCCGCTGGCTTTCCTGTAGCAAAGCTGCCCTATGAGGAGTGCTAGTAATGCTAAAAATAGCAGCAGGTTTAGTCATAACCTCCAACTGCTCCAGTGAAGCTGCTCAGTGGCCAGCAGTAGACAGCTGTGGTTGTATTGGGCAGACCGCAGGTGTAAATGGTGTGAGGATCAAAGTAAAGTCTGTCACGGATACACAGTCAGTTTGAATCTGTGAAGTTTGATTTTAGATGCCAGTTATTGGAACGTGGAACCAAGAGAAAGTATTCAGATGTTAAATTCCTGTGCCTGAAGGCCTGGTTACAGCTGAATTTATTTAATTCACCTCCTCTGAGTATAAACAACTTAAGAAAAGAGAAATGGTCTGCAGACATTTATGAGACAAGAGTCAATGGTACAAATATGTTTTATGTTAGCAACTGAGTGAAGCTAACAAGTTAACACATTAGCTAAATGACCATTAGCAAAGTTTAGAAAGTTGAATGTTCCATTTTCAGTAACTTCAGCAGTTGGCACACCAGCTACAGTGGTTCACCAACCTGCCACTTTCTGTACCACTTCCTGGTGCAATACAGCATCTATTACAGTCTAAACTGTCCAGTCACAGTTTTCATTAAAAATATGTCACTTTTTTTTTTTTACCTTGCTCCATGAAACAGGTTTAAAAGAGTGAAAAAATAAAGCAGAAACCACTGCACTGTTCGTCAAGCAGACACAGGGGAGGATTTTGACAGGACAGCACCACAAATACTGCTGAGGGAAAACTCTGACTAAATGTTGCATCATGTATCCAAAAAAAATAAAAAAATAAATAAAAAACAGCCTTTTCACTAGCACGGGATAGAATGAAAAAACATCACCAAGTTTTTATGTGTCAAAAAACCGCCAGGGAGGAAAATGAAGCACAGGCTGTGACCGGAGCAGAAAAGTATGCGCCCTTAGCTCATATATCAAGACAGGTTTTTGTAGTGGAGGGCTTCAGTATGAAAATAGCCCAGCTCTGTTTGTCTGTCGCCATAAATGTGAATCATATACCCTGTTGGCTTTGTTCTGGCTCACTATACGTCTGTCTGTTCTTTCTTATTTTTCTGTTTGTTCATTTCCTCTGTCTGTCTTTCTATTTAGCTGTTGCTCACCTCCCTGGCTTTTCACTGTGACACTGTCTGGGTGTTTGGCCTTTAGTTAATCCCCTCTGTCCCAGCTGGGCTTGGGAGAAAAACCTCAAATCACTGTTACACCCCCCACCCCACCCCTTTCTGTTGTTCATTAGGTTTGTTGTCTCTGTCTGACTTTTTTTTTTGAACACTAAACAATACCATTCTCTGTCTGTCGATTCACTTTTTCACTCAGACACTGTCTTTTTCACTTCTTTTTTGGCTTGTAGCCCATCTCTTTCTCTTCTCCCTCTCTGCTTCTGGACCATGTCTCTTTTGTGCCCATGTTTGCCCATGAGTGCTTGAAATATTGATGTGGGCGGATCTCGCCATGCCTCTGTTTAGTCATAATAAGGACAGTCGATAGAGGATTGAAAACAAAAAAAAATGTTTTTGTACTTCTGCTGGATTGCAAAAGGGAATGCTTATGGCACCAGGCACAAATAAAAACAATGGCGAAAAGAAAGCAGCTGCCAAAGAGTAGACAGAGAGAGAAGGAGGGAGTGGAAGCGAGGATGGCATGAAAGCTGGGATGACCTTCAGATGAACAATGCACATGGTTGCATAACACCAATGAGGAGGAGGTGATAGAAGAAGGCAGACGATTAGTCTTGAGATCCAAATTCAGTCTGTAGTGCTTTATTGGTGTTGGTTTAGTGCAGTTCTGTGCTTTTTGTGCATGTTTTTACCTCAGCCAACAAACAGCACAAGACTACAAGATTTTGTTGGTGTCATTTAACCTGCACATGACAATAATGGTGCCACTTCGTGAGCTGTTTTAGTGGTTCAGGCTGCAAATCTTGTACATACTATTCCTGATGAAAAGGAGATCTCTTGCAATAATGTGCCTCTCAGTTCAAGGACAGCAAACTTCAGAGGAAAAAAAAAAGACTGAATACTGATTCGCTACCTTTAATAGTGGAAACAGATTGTAACTGATTCTGAGTCAACATGGACAAGGATCAGGAGTCAATCTAGAACAGGTATACATTTGTATACCCTTCATTAGACGGTTGGTTTAACAGGATTTCATTAGGTAATGCTTCCAAGAGCAGGACTTGCTCGATATATAAAAGTACTGTATGTTGACCAATAGGATGACCAAGCTTTCTTGGACATAAGAGGTCTTTTTTCTGGTTTGCTATGCTTGAGATAGAGTCTGACAGCGTGTTTACAGTGTTAGTGGTGGTTAGTCTGTGTATTAAGTTCTGCAAAAGCTAGCTAAACATCGGCATGTTGGCATTGTCGTTGCGAGCATGTTAGAATGCTAAAGCTAGCATTTAGCTGCAATGCCTCATAGAGCTGCTAGCATGGGTTAGTCCTGTTTAGTCCTTTGTATTTGTATAAGTATTGGTGTCTGAGGAGCTGTGTAGTTGTAGAATATTGTGCACAGTGGCCACAGCTGAAAAAACCTACAGGTTTATTTCATCATGTTCAGACTGAATGTTATTGTATTTCATCAGCTCACTATCAATAACCTGACACCCAGCAGAGGACATGGAAATCAAAAGGAAATAAATAACAAAAAAGTTTTTCGAATTATTTCTATATCCATCTTTTGTTGTGCTGTGATTTAAGCTCAGCTTGATACTGCAACATTTTTATGAAAACATCAGTATGAAAAAATGAGTAAATGTTGAAAAAACTAATTATATAAGCAAACATAGCTGTGAGCTATATTTAGATGAAACCTTTTAGACCTCTGTTTTCTGCAGTTCAGTCTCTTTTCTCAAATAGCTGCTGTTCCAAAATGACTTGTTACCTCATATAATTAACAAAGCCTCTCACTCAGGCACTCATGCATTCATTCACTCATTTATTTATTCACACAGCCTGAATGATTTAACCCCAGAGGTTGAGGCGTTGCAGTGTACAGCCAGCTGCAGACAACACAGCTGAATGTTGAAGCCAAAGCAGAGATGCCTTAGGAAGCAGTTTCTCAAAGCTGCAAAACCTTGGACTGTATTGAGTCGATGCAGCACTCTTAAAAATATTATTTACAGAGACCCAACAATTTCCACAATGAGCAGCACTAGGCAGTGACGTGAAGAAAAACCATCCTTTTAAGAGGCAGAAACCTTGAGCAGAACTGGGCTTAAAGTGGGCGGCCATCTTCCTTCGACTGGTTTGATTGAGAGAGAGAAAGACAGACAAAGAGAGAGAGAGACAAGAGAGCACAAAACTAGATCTTTATTGTCATTGTTTGAGAAACAACAAAAGACAATTAAGCAGCTCCAGGGTTGACAGCACAAGATAAAAAGAATACTACAAGAAAGAGAAGATGTTGAGTTAGTAACATCCATTTATGAGGTGTGTGAATACATACAGATATATCAACAGATCTTATAAATTGTCAAACATAACAAATAAACAAAAATGAGAGCAAGACTCCCTGCCATATCCAGTAAATCCAAATGATACGTTTTGTTATGAGTTTGTACTCTCTGAGCTGGAATAACCCTGATGATATCATCAGGCAAAGCTCCTGTGGAGCCACAGGAGACATTTAACAACTGTTTTTCCAGGCAGTTGGAATCGCCATGACTAGTGACCTTTAGGTGTAAAATTGGAGTGCCCCTTTAATTGCACTCATCATCTCTTTAGTTACTGACAGGATCCTGTCAGTGTACACATACTGTATACAAAATACAGGAGTTATTATTGTCTTATTCTATCGCTGTGGCTCACTGCAAGTAAGTAAGTGAGTCAGTAAACCTGCTTCTGCTTTTTATTAGGAAAAAATCCACCTACTATTAGTGAGATCAGTAAATGATAAATGCAACATTTAGGTCAGATAGATGTTATCAGGCCATTTTTACAGACTATCGAGTTTTCCACTCTGCTTGGCAGCAGAATCAGCCTGACTCCACTGTGAACTGTCTTTCAGGCCTTTTCCACTGCAAGAACAGAACAACTCATAACTTGAGGAGGAGTGAATCAAGCAGGGGTTGTATGGAGCATAGAGAGAAGGTTTCTTGTGTAATATTCTTTTACTGCAGGTTTAAATCTCTCATTTTTGAAATTTTTTGGCAGTTTTGTGTTAGAAATAATTTGTCCAAGGAGGATGATCGTGCTGAACCCACAAGTACCGTCTGCATGTCAGAGTCTGACATTATTTAAAATTCTTTTAGCCATGTTTGAATCTTCACTTGTCCTACCAGGCACCTCCCAGTGTTTTTTTTTCCAATAGGTACATCTGAAATGTTTCAGTTTGTAGAATACAGTTGAAAACAAGGCATAACCTTGGCCTGATGTGTTCTTCTTCATATTAAGTACTTCACTCATGGTCTCGCTGCTGCTTGCCTTTGATACCCTGATCCAAGCAACTGGCAAACAAATTCAAAATCAACGCTTCAAAATATTCCTTCAAATATTGCAAAGCTCCCCCTGCATTGTAATAGTTATAAATGACTGCTGAGACCTTTGACTCACTGCTGTGAATTGTTGAAGAAGGTCAGTCGTGTTTTAGAGAGACAAGTCCAAAGCAACTGGTTGCCTCAGTCAGACCCAGTGATTTGTTTACTGTTGTTGAGCCTCATGAGTCATGTTTGAGAGCAGGCACTTGTATGTTATGCCAGCCAGCCCATAAGGCAGCTTTCACAGCCAGAAGCACTCATTCCAAGAGCTGTCAGAGGAAGTGTGCGTGTGGCTGAGCTGTATGTGTAAATACAGTGTCAGTGTCCACACGCACGGATGCATTTATGTGTGCACCATTTGCCAACAAAGGAATCCTGTCATTTAAAATGAAGTACCCAAACAGTGAGTCATGTGTGATTGACTTCTTTTCTTGGCAGGCCCCTTCAGTCAGTCACCATACACCAGCCACAGCTACAGTGCTACTCCAGAGACATGAATGGCACATAGGCCTTAAATGAACAGCATTAAATCAACTATTTCATTTGCAAAATGTCAAGAGGACAAAGAAGTGAGGTGTCTGAGTGGATGTTAGGAACTTGGTGTGAGGAGGTTAAAAAAACAGAAAAACAAATAAGCAAAGACAAGACAACCTGGCTAAAATGAAAGCTGTTACTGGTCCCAGGTGCTCCCAGCTCTACTGATGGCGCAGCCCAGCCCACCATTTACCTGCAAGACAATCAGGATAACAAGCATGCTGCAAACTGCAGACAAGCAGGCCAGAGAGCTGCAACCCAAAGAACAAAAGAAGGAGAGAAAAGAAGATAGAAAGGACAGGGAAAGAAAGGTAGAGAAAAGGAACAGAGAGCGTTCCCAAAATAAGATCTTATATTCTTATTTAAGGAGTACATTCCACTGAGGTGGACAACCTCTCTCCTCCAAAATGGCACATCTAAAATCGAACCCGGGGACCTTATTGATTTGAACTGCTACTGTAGCTTCACCAACTCCAGCAAAAGCACTCGGAGCAATTTCCGAGCTATTTGAGTCCAAGGTAGTGAGGTGGAGAAGAGGTGAATAGTAGCTCTTGTGTTCAGACTCGTCATAGCCAAAATGCACTGATTATAATCCATTTTCAAACTCCATGTCATGGCTATAACCTTAAGTGAATAACCAGATTCAAACACTACAGATGTAGCTGTCAATTATTATTATTACTATATTATATTTGATATGAGCAACATATATTCATTAAAGGATAACTCCGGTATTTTTGAACCTGGGTCTTATTTTCCCATGTTTTTGGGTGTAAATCATTGATAGGGACAAATATCTATGAATCTGTCAGTGCTGGAAGAATTTGTTCAATACTGCACCAATTCCAAAGATTTTTGTCCCTGTTAATCATTTATATTAAAAAACATGGGGAAAATTAAGCCTAGGTTTAAAAATATAAAAGATATCCTTTAAAAATGAAACGTGCCCAACTTGTATAGTAATAACTCTTTCCCTTTGTGAAAAATTCTGCAGTGGACTGAGGTGAACCCTCTTAATTCAGGTTCAGACAGTAGCCAGTTATATCTTTACAGCTGACAGTCTCTCACCCAAGTGGCACATTGTCTTCCATGGGTTGAGAAAAACAAAACCTTCTGACTCAATTCTTGACTAATTGACTTATTAAGACTGACATTTTTTAAACAGAGGATGACACAGGAGGGGAGAGGGGGAGGACAGATAGAGAACATTTGAGGAGAGGGAGGCGGACAGCTTTCCACAGAGACCCTCTGTGCACCGCGACATGTCATTAAAGTCTTACTAGTAGAAACGCGGCTTATTAAAAGACGAAAATGTCAACAGCTGACATGAGACAATCAGCGTAAAATGGTCAAGTCCCTGCACGCGTGACAGTAAGCTCATAGTTTCCTGGATCAGTCTATGCTCTGGTTATGTCTCCCTCTAATAGGCACCAATGTGAAGGTGGAGCGTGTCACAGTGTCACTTCCCCAGGCTAGCAGTGCGTGTATTAGTGTTTCCTGTTACCATGGTTTCACCATCACAGGTCCGACTAGCCTCTTTGTAGATGTCTGTCACACATGAAATGGTCCCAGATGGCCAGCATTGATTTCATTAGCTGAGCTTCTTTTAAGAGGATCCAGTGATTTCTCTTCTTTTTTTTTTTTCACAGGGATTATCTCTCGCGACAGGCAAGTACATTTAGACAGATTTCACCAAGCACTGTCCCTTATTAACTCCGTCAATCTGTTGGAGATACGCTGAGACCCCCCCCCCCCACCACCACCACCACCCCTATTCCCTCTTCTTCCTTCCTCTTTGGCAGCTTGCGCCAAAGAGAACATATGGCTGGGACTCAAAGCTAGATAGCACTTGGTGATGGCTGCATGAGACACTGTGCTGTGCCATTGCTGCTGTTCATCTGGTTGTTGTATCTTAGAAAATGGATAACAGCAGTAGTCATTTCATCATAACACAAAATATCTTGTGAACTCAAAATGTGGTCTTTTCAGGGATAATACCAATCACCATTTTGATGTCTTTAGAACTAACTAATCTGATGCCAATAATAGAATGGTTTTGCTCCTAAATAAGCAATCAAACAAGCTGAATGTCACTGCTCCTCCATAATCTTCATATATTATATTTTTAATCAATGTATTATCTTTTTATTGTGCTGTAGCTGATGTTATATTCTTGTTTTCTCTGAAGCTCCCTCTGTTGCCCTTGATCAGCTTTGTGAACAGGCTCATTGGTTTTTGTCAGCAAATTTACTGCACATTATCAATCTCTCCTTGCAAACTGGCTGGTTTTCTTTGGCTTTTGCCTTTGTGTGACCTCTTCTAGGGGAAAAAACATTCTTTTTGCCAGTAACATGAATAACTTCAGGCCAGTTTCCAACTTAACGTATTTTTGAGTAACATGTTTACTCTCAAATTCTACTGGCTTTAATTCCAAGTTTCCTCTGTGCCAAATGTAGCACTGAAATTGGCTCTGCTCAAACATGTAAATGATATCTGAACATACTTGACTGAAGGATGCTGGAGGTAAACTAAGCCCATATGACTTGTTGTTCAACCATGAGGACAAATATAATAATAATAATACTACAAAAAGATAATAAATAAATAAATGAATAAATAAATCAGGCTGCTAGGCTATTGCATAAAAGTACTATGCATTAGGTCACTTTCCAACACATTACATCTGTTGCATGTTGGTGAAACAGAGGGATACATTTTGTGTAACTTAGATTTTCAGTATTGAAGACGAACAACTTTAAATTGAATCAATTGGTGTCTGCTATTAACAGAACAGACATGGATTATAGATAAGGCCTTGCCCCATTCCAAGTCGGAAAGTCCAATGCCAAGCTCTCTCTTCCAGGCCTCCCAAATGTTCTCTGGAATGACATTGTTACGACCATCAAACAAACATACAAACCTAGAGATAAGATTCCTGGAGTCAGGAGGTCTCAAAACATGCATATGAAAAATGCATGTTTCCATAGAGAGTTTCAAAATTATTAATCTTGGATCATGCGCGTATAACTTGCAGATGAAGAAATGTTAAAGAAATGAAAAAGAAGAAGTGTGGTAGTGAGAATTTCTCTCTTTCTTGACTATTACAGTGCTGTTATGATTGAATTGTTATCTTGAAATTGATTGTATGTAATGGTCTAGTTACTCTGTTAGCCTTTAGCATGATGCCTCAAATGTGGTGTAGAGCAAAAGCACATTGTCAATTAATTAATAAGTCGATGAAAAGAAACTAATAACCACACTTATTCACAAACCGATTTTAGATTATTTTCTGTTCAGTAATTTGACTTGACAAAGTTGTGAACTGGTGTAGCCTTAATGCTCCAATTTGAGACACTGTTTTAGACATACTCTATCTTTATTTTTCTTGCCTGATTATGATATGCAGTACTTTCTGTAGTACATGTGCACACAGCCAATCCTTCTATCTATCTACTGTGATGTAACTGCAAAATATCGGCTAATGTACAAAATATATTTCAAAATATGTTCATGCTCACACTCCACATGTATTCATAATTTACCTCACAAATGAAGTGTAAACAAGCCCACCAGAAAACCAAAGAGAGATAAATGTTTCAGTCTCTTTAATAGCTTTCATTCAGTGACATTCGCTTCGGTAACGAGCTGTAATGAATTCAAACCACCACAAAGTCATGCACACACGCATTTTTCACACACTGGCCTGTAAAACATCCTTACTGCTCATGCACTTAATCATCCCCTGAGCAAAGTAACACCCTGTCCTAGACAAAATACTCTGTTTAAATATCAGCAGAGAGACACAGAGCACTGGGGAGCTGTGGTTAGCAGCCGGTTTGGACCGTGTGTTTTTGCTCCTCGCAGCTCACTGATTTGAGCTTCATTCGATGTGAGTGTTACTTCGGCAAGAGAGCCAGAATGACAGTGACAGAAAGGAAGAGATTATGTTTACATCCCTGTTTTACCATGATGTGTGTGTGTGTGT
>BRZM01001391.1:0-37008 GCA_033238685.1 Lates japonicus
TGGAATGCTGCTTACGTGTATATTAAAGAATACTCAGGTTCATGGTCCCATTCTTTAGATCGATCTCAAAACAATACTGGCGTGTTAATGTATACATTGAGAAACAACATACAATCAGCCAGTAAATCTTGTGTGCTTACAACTTGAAGTCTGTAAAGCAAATTCAAGGTACTAGAGGTGCTCAAACATATACTTGAACATGCATAAGAAGTGGCATAACTTGATATCTGATATGAGTGTGGGGCATGGGGGAGGCAAATTGGGCTTAAATGTGAATTTAATGTATGAATGGAATTAGGTAGGCAGATGGAACACCTCTGTACTTAAAAAGAGGCCTTTTGGAGACATTTCCTAAGTCCAACAGGATGTCAGCCATTTTGAATTTACTATGCATTTTTTGTGCAGATTGAAGCCATTGTTGTATTTTAACAAACTCCTGCAACAGAGGTAGCTACAGTAGTGGGGTAAATAACAGTGGCGGAGATAAGGATTTCTTGCAGCCTGATCACATCTGCAGTTCACTGTCTCTGATTTTTTCATATGTAATGTTTTAATGTTGTGCAGCAGCACAAATGAGATTCCATTCTCCATTGTACTGTGGTCAAGGCAGAAATTGACATATCTCCAAACATGGACAAATAAAAACAATGACAATTACATTTCTCATGTGTCACCAAGGTTACTCTTGTTTGTATATTCCTGAGCAACAGAGGTTGTCCCTGGAGGAACAGCTGAGTGGTGAGCTGTGTGCCTATCCAGACCAAGATCTGGGGCCTGGGGTCCAGACCACAACACAGCATACCAGTGTGGGAGAACCAGCACAGAGCAGTACTGAACACAGCACACACACACACACACACAGATATATCACATATGTAGTTTAATATGAGGGGTCTCAGACGTTTGGATCCCACTGTATATACTATATGTGTTCTTCAGCCAGCTGATTAGTGTTCCTATTTTTACTGATAAACCTCGCGATTAATGCCTTGTGCAAGTTTCATTATTAAATTCTTCTGTCTCAGTTGTTTGTAGAGCTGTTAGGCCAGTAATGATCAAGGCTGACACAGTGTTGGAAAGGCAGACCCACCTGGACAGACATCTGGACAACTGGCTGTACAGTGGAGTAAAGCCAGGGCAGGGGAGAGAAAGAGATGAATGTGCACAGGGAGAATCAGTGGAACTCTACACTCCTCTTGGAGAGTTTGACTCAGGCAGTGTTGAGGAAGAAGCTGAACCAGAGACAGACATAGACAGGAAGATAGTAGACCAGCTGGACGTCCTGGAGTTGTCCAAAGTAACAGTAGATCAGGAGATCAGCACTATTGTGGTCAACCTAAAAGTGTCACAAGGTCTACTGCAGCAGGCCAACTGGAGCCTAGACACAGTGGAGAACCACCCCCTGCTGGACCGCAGGGGGGAGGGTCAACTGGGCACAGTGACCAGGTTTAGAGATGCTCCTGTCTATATCCACACCGTCTTCTCCACATCGTCCTCCTCTGTCTCCTCCACAAATCTTTTGGGAGCTGCTGCTGGACCACATTCAAACCAGTACCACCTCTTACTGCACAGGGGAGATCACTGGGTAAAGAACCTGGAGGCCCAGTTTCTGAGCAGAGATTGGGAACTGCTGAGCCAGGGGGAGCTGGCTTTATGGCTGAGTCACTATCCAGCTCAACAGCAACAGTATGAGCAAGGCTGGTTGCTGCAACATTCTTCAGATTGCTACATGATAGAGAGCCATTCAGTGAGCACAGATCACAGGACAAAGGAGCTGAGCCAGTACAGATCAGCTCCTGTCAACATCCTCTCTGGAAATAAGCAGGAGGTACAGGGTTTATCTTAAACAACTGTTACAGTGTTTTAGATTTAAAAAAAAAACAGATTTTTAATTTTAAATGTTCAAATTAAAACTTAACATTAAAGTAGAAAACAATTTGCTGCATTTTGTTGTATTTCATTAAATCTACATGAATGAAAAATAAGTCAGGACTAACTCATGCTGTGGAGCCATGCATTGTTCAAACTCACAAACCTTTATTCTACATTGTAGTGAAGATCCCAACTTACATCATGCCAAATAGAAGAATAATAAGAAGAATATCTTCATTTCATATTGTTTTACATTTACTGACATAAAAACACAGACTTGGTTTGAATATTTCACTTAGTGTAGAATATGTGACAGTGTTGATCTGTAGAACACAATGATGTTCCACGATGTTTAAGGGGAAATTAAAGGGTAAATGCAGTAGGTCCAATGCTTGCAGAGTAACTTGTGATATGTCTTCTCCAGACATCCAGTTTACAAGTAAATGCAGAAGTGACAGTAGAGGTGTGCAGGCCAGTAGCTAGTGGGAGTCCATTGCTGGATAATCACAACACCAGTAAGATACTGATATTTCTTGTCACCATCGAGCTGTGAAAAATGTGCGAACATATTTGCTGTGAGGTGTAAATGTAAAACTCTTTTCTCTTTTTTTTCTCCTCAGAATGTGAGAGCTTTCCAAACATCAGTAAGAAAACAGATGCTGATCCTGGTGTCAGTGGAACACAGGCACAGTATACACCCAACACAAACATGTAAGTATGTACAGTATGTACTTATTATCACAGTGTAGACTGAGATTTTTTTTTTTATTTTAGTTAGTAGAATAAGTCGATGTAAACAAGCATGCGTCAAAGTAAAGCTTCACGAAGGCAGACAACACAGAGCAAAAACTAAAATTAGTAGACCCTTACTGTTTCCATAGGAATTAAGAGGGTAAGTAGCAGCCAGGTGCTGCTGATCAAATGCTCTTGATTAACTGATCATCATCAGCGTGACCTCCTCTTAAAAAAGCAGACGTTTGCGGAGCAGTAATCTTACAGAAGCATTTGTTGCCCCCCATCAATCTGGGAAGGGTTATAAGGCCATTTCCAAACAATCTGAATCATCAGTCTACAATGAGAAAGATTTTTCACAAGTGGGAAACATTCAGGAGAGTTTCCAATCTTCCCAGGAGTGGACGTCTCAGCAAATTCACCCCAAGATCAGACTGTGCAATGTTCAGAGAAACTGCAAAAAACCCAGGAGCTACATCTCTCATCTACAAAACTGAACAAGTATGGCTTGTTTGGAAGGGTTGCCAGGAGAAAACTTCCCCTCTCTAGAAAGAACATGGCAGCACAGTTTAAGTTTGCAAAGTTAGATCTGAACAAACCACAAGGGCTGAGGATTTGAGCTTGTTTTGCAGCCACAGGTCCTAGGCACCTTGCAGTCATTGAGTCGACCATGAACTCTTCTGTATACCAAAGTATTTTAGAGTCAAATGTGAGGCCTGTTTGACGCTTCACCAGCAGCTTCTTCTCTGTTGGTGCTCATAGCTAACAGCAGCTGTCATTTGCTCATGTGGTCGATAAGACTAGAAAAGCGCTATATAAGTACAAGTCCATCCAAGTCCATTCCATTTCCCAGCATATTTGCATATTGTAGTTAATATGTTCTTTATATGGTCTATCAATATTTCCCCACAGACGCTGAAGATGATTTGTGTGTGTGTGTTTGTGTCTGTGTCTGTGTGTGTAGGGCTCAGTCAGACATGGCTCTGCTGGCTGAACTCTCCAGCATCACATACTCTCCAGCTCAGCCTCAGGAGGAACGCTACAGAATCTGTGTCAACAGACATGGCCCACCCTGTAATAGTACCCCCCGTTGCCCAGGTACATGTATATATATATATATGTGTGTGTGTGTGTGTGTGTATAAAAATAATAATAATAATAATAAAAATAGAGTAGGCAGTTTATTGAAAACTGCATTTAAACTCAAACAGGCTGATCAAAAGTTTTTTTGTTCAAGTCCTTCTCTTGCAGATGCTGTCTTATGGTTATTGGGCTACAGTCAGCATCAGTAAGGGCCTTAATATGGGTGGAGGATCAGCCTGTGCCTTCACGGACAGCCTGTCGGATCCTCCAGCACAGGTGACATTTTTTTGGGTCTACCACTTGACTTTTTTGTCCCATAACCCTCAGGATCTTTTACGAAATTTAAAATGACTGTCTTACTGCGTCCAACCTCGGCAGCAATGGCGCGTTGTGAGAGGCCTTGCTTGTGCAGTTCAACAATCCTGCCACGTTCAAAGACAGGAAGCCTTTTTGCCTTTGCCATCAGGGGGTCATGACAGTTTGAAGGCCTCAAAGAAAATGACATGAAAGCCTGTTTGAGTTTAAATGCAGTTTTCAATAAACTGCCTACTCTATTTTTTGTCTCTTGCTCCTGTTTCTTCTTTTTTGCATTTTGAAGCTCTACTTACAACCTGGTTACGATCCACGAGCGCGAAATGCGAATTCTCTGATTTTGTTCAGGAGTGTATACATATATATATATATATATATATATATATATATATATATGTGTGTGTGTGTGTGTGTGTGTGTGTGTGTGTGTATATATATATATATATATATGTGTGTGTGTGTGTGTGTGTGTGTATTTGCTTCACATTAAGTTATAAAAAAAATAATTATCTGAATATTTTTGACCTTTTTGATCTGTGTATTTGTAAAAAGCCAATTAGAAACACAGTTATGCCTAGGATTCTCTAGGAGAAATCTAGATGAAGAAATTAGCTGTCCCTAACCCTCTGCCCCAGTTAGGGAAACCGTTTACACAACATTTAAGAGAAGAAAACCAACTATAACCCAGCTACTGGCGTGCCTATAAACACACTGTTGGACAATAACAAAAATTTGAATTCAAGTAAAGGAGAACATAAGTGACATCAGGTCATTACCTGTTGCTTGTGTTGTGTTTTGAAAGATGTACACTGGCGTGTGATAACAGGTATTGATGAGGACAGTCTCCCAGACGTCCCTGCCTGCAGCCCCCTGAGTTCTGCGCATCTCTGGACTGAAAGTTTCACCACACCAAGAGAAAGCCCAGTAAAGATTCAGCCACTCATTTCCTATATATCCTAATATCCTATACTGTGTATGTCCTTACATTTGCATACACGTTTTGTGTTTGCATTTACTGGCTGGCTACTATAAGTCAAAAATGAGTTCCTGAAGCTTACCCATATGTGTAGTTACCATACATTTTTGGGGTCCAATATTTTTCAGCCTCCGCCTCTTGAGGTAGACTCTGCCAGCAGTCTCCAGGGCTTCATCACAGCCAGCCAGCAGGAAGGGCTGTTCCAAGATACTGTATCTCCTAGCTCCAGTGTCCACAGATGCAGCAGATGCAGCACTGTGGATGGAGAGCACAAAGTACAACTGGAAGAGGAAGGAGAGGGAGCAAGAGTGTCTGAGCAGGAGAAGAGTGAGGAGAAGCTAGACGAAATGGAGGGAACCAATCAAAGTCAAAGTATGGAGGAGGGGGAGGAGGAAGAAAAGGAAGCCAGGACAGGAGACATGCTTGAGGAAATGGAGAAAGGATTACAGATGGTCAAACAGTGCACTAAAGGAGAAGAGGAGGAAGACAAAAGAGGGAAACATGTTGAAAAAGGCAGTGAGGAAGAGAAGCATGGCTGGTGTAGCCCACTGAGAGGTGAGAACTTTCCCACAGTTTTATCTATCCCTCCTATCACTTTTGTAGTTCAAGTTCATAACTGAGAGCTGTGAATACAGGACATCACTGAGTAGAAGTCTGTTGGTCAAAAAACACGAGCAGTCAGATGAAAAGCTGAAGTGAGATCTCATGCTGCGTGAGCTGTTTTTCCACACAACAGTGTGCCAACAGTGTCCTGGCTCTTATAAACCATAATAAAAACCTGCCATCTGCAGCTCTTCATTTAACAGCTCAGACATCAGATGCTAACCATTAACCTTGGTCTGTAATAAATACTTGAAATATCCTGTAACTGCTCTAAAACTAATAAAGGCCACCCATTCACCATTGAATGGTCTTAATATTTTAATGCTCAACTGTAGATCAGTTAAAAAGACTTGGAAAATATCAACAATTCTAAAATGTTCAGAATTAGGAGCCAGGATCATGTGAAATATTTTAGCTTTAATAACCAAATTCAAGGTGCCCTTATCATCAGCGTAATTTAATTTAATTTAAAATCAAGTAACAGCTGATACATCATAAATGACTTTTTACATTTTATATATATATAATAAATTGAAGTGCCAACAATAGACATCACTTCATCTAAAATGTGTTCTCAAATATTAAATGGACTGTACTTATATAGCGCTTTTCTAGTCTTTTCGACCACTCAAAGCGTTTTACACTACAGATCACATTCACCCCATTCACACACATTCACACACATTCATACAGCACAAGTTCTATACAGTGTGCTTTCTAAAGACAGACACGAACCACCGACCTTCTGATTGGTGGGCGACTGCTCTACCTCCTGAGCCACAGCCGTATTATATTGAATATTGAATATTTAATATCTGTAGTATAATAAAGTATAAATAGGCCTTCCCACTGCTATAAACATACGTAAAGCTACAAATATTAGTTTGAAAGCTTGACATCAAGTTTGGCAAGAGAGCTGCCAGAGCTCTCTGTGGAAAATATTTAGGAGTACTGTGAGATGAGAAAGTCAGTGTAGCTGGTTGTTTGTGGCTTATGAGCAACATGAAGAAAAAAAACACTATTGAAATAATTTATGCTTTAAACAAATCTTTGAATAGAGAGCAAGAGAATTTCATTGTGGTTTATGGAGCTTTATGCATTTTTCTTTGCTTTACAGATGTTGGATCAGAAATGAAAGAAGAGGAGGATGAAGAAGATCTTGATGACAGCAGGAAGAAAACAGCAAGATTATTTGGCAATGGTGAAGAAACAGGCGACAACATGTTTGTTAACATCAGTAAGCAAACACACATGACAGTGTAGGACATACTCTAGAAATACTGTGTGTTCATTATTGGTTTCTAAGTATTAATTGAGTAGCACTGATTTGTCCACTCAGGTGAGCTGGGTGCAGACACAGTCACTGCAGATCCAGAGAAAAAGAAAGAGCCCAGGTTGTCTCCAGGGTCACGGCAGAGTCCCAGTTTATTGGAGGACACCAACAGGTAGGTGACAGCAGTTACACCTCTGTTAAACACAGAGCCTGCTGGACACTAAGTGTATTTTACATATGCCTCTACACACTCCTTACCCACCACCCCAAATATGAGTGGCCAGTTGAAGGGTGTAGCAGAGGCATTAGCAGTATAAGCTGCTGACAGAGAGTTGACCTGACGCTTGCAGTATTGCTAAGTGATTATGGATGTACTACTGGCATTAGACAAGGAACTGAAAAGTTAGATATTTAACTGATTCCATGTCAACCCAACAAATGGCAGAGATGAGACAGTCTGTCAAAAAGGTCAACCCCCACAAAGCTCCAGGACCAGATGGTACCTGGGATTGGCTCTTTGGGTGTCTGCTGATCACCTAGCAGAGGTGTTCATCAACATCTTTAACTTCTTCCTGAGTCAATCTGTGGTCCTTAGCCTCTTTAAGGGCATCAACCACTGTTCCTGTTCCCAAGAAACCAATAACCTCCTGTTTAAATGACTAGACGCCCAGTCACTCTGAAATCAGTCATCATGGACTGCTTTGAGAAACTAGTCAAAACCCACATCTGCTCCTTTCTTACATCTTGGACCCAGTTTGCCATGGCAACACGCAGAGCCACCTGGACAAACATACACATAAATATGTGATTACAGCTCAGCATTTCAACACCATCAAGCCCTCAAACTCATCTCTAAGCTTGTTGATCTTGGACTGGAGATCTCTGCAGCTGAATATTTGACTTCCTGACAAGCAGGCCAGAGCAGCTATACTTCCTCCTGTCTGATCTTCATCATGATTGTACCACAGGGCTGTGTGCTCTGCCCCTCCAGCCACCTCCTGTACTCCCTGTTTACTTACAACTGTGCTGCCAACAACCTCTCTCTCATCATCAGTACAACTAAACAGATGACTGTGAACTACAGGAGACAGCATGGGGGTGGACACCTCTTCAGCTTTGAGTTCCTCAGTGTGCACATCACTGAGGACCTCTCCTGGTTACTACATGAGGACATCATAGTCTAGAAAGCTTACCAGCAGCAGAAGGTCAGTGGTGCAATTTCTGGCTCCTCCAGATAAATGGTAAATGGACTGCACTTATAAAGCGTTTTTCTAGTGATACCAACCACTCAAAGCACTTTACACTACAGCTGACATTCACCCATTGACACTCACATTCATACAGCGGTTCTATGAATATGAAGTGCTGTAACACACACACCAGTGGTACATCAGAGCAGTTGGGGGTTGAGTATCTTGTCCAAGTAAACACTGGCGGACTGGAGGAGGGGATCAAACCACTGACCTTCTGCTTTGTGGTCGACCTGCTCTACCTCCTAAGCCACAGGTCATGTGCTGATCATGTGCTGAAATATCCTTGGGCAAGAAAATGAACCCCAAAGGTTGTATGTGTTAGAGCTTGATGAATGGGTGAATGTGACCTGTACTGTGAATTGCTTTGAGTGTTCGATGTAACTAGAAAAGTGCAATATAAATACAGTCCATTTATCATTTATCAAGTACCATAGCTACCCTGCTAGCATGCATACTGTCACATTTCATTAAGTTGTAGCAAAAAAAAAGTCCTTATCATTCTACAGTGAGTACTCCATATTAACAAAGCCAAAACAGAATTTTAGTACTCAGACCCTTTACTATGACACTTGAAATTTAGCCCTCATTTCTCTTCATCATCTTTGAGATGTTTCCACACCTTGTTTAGAGTACAACCAGTGGTAAATGTAACTAAGTGGACATGATTTGGAAAGGCACACACCTGTCTATAAGGTCTCAGAGCTGACAGTACATATCAGAGCAAAAACCAAGAGGTCAAAGGAACTGTCTGCAGAGCTCAGAGACAGGGTTGTGTTGAAAGCACAGATCTGGGGAAGGCCACAAAAAAATCAACCAGCTCTAAGCATCATTTCATCATTTCCTCCAGACATGATGCTTAGAACTGTTCATGTTTCACTGTGACTGGCTCATCTGTTGTTATCATCTGATGTGATTGGCTGATGATCTATGTTCCATTCCATTAAGCTCTTGTGCATTGTACTTATACACGGCAGGAACCAAAATAGCAGGGGAGCTCGGAGACTCCCACACAGTCACTGCACATAAGAGTTGTCCTTGTGTGTTCTCTTTTTTAGAGCCCACTCAACACTAGATGATTTGCTGCAAGGCTTTGTAGTGGAAGGTACCAGGTCCAGGACCAAGTAAAAAACCCACCACAGTGTGAGTATCAAACATCAGTAATGTAGACTGGGTAAGATTTCAGTCCAACTAAAAGTTCTATTTCAAATTTTCAATTCATGCACTCACTGTGGAGCGAAGACGGATGGCTCAAACACCAAACATAATAATAGACACAACCAAGAGAAAGTTTACTGCATGTAGTTTATTGAAGTAGATGAATGAATAAATGATAAACCAAATACCTAGCACCACCAAAGGTGCTGCTGCTGCAGGATGGAGAGAGAGAATGAACAAAGGGGGCTGGCCTATGTAGACTCAGCCCACTGCCACAGATGTATGCCAATCAGATGATCCAGCTAATAGGTCAACAGAAAACAAAAATAAAACCGGTGCTACACTGTATATAACACAGTTTCATGGCAAAACATAAAAATTAGCCACACTGCCAAGGCAATGCTGTTTGATGAAAACTCACATTTTTCACTATATAGCATAATCGAGGTGTTACCAATTTTCTGACCATATTTGAGGTGGATGTGGTCAACCTGCTGGGAGAAGTACATGAAAGTGCAAAAGATGTCATTTTCATGTTGCCAGTAGGTGGCACTATGACTGTAACAGAATATTGGCATGTAGATGTCTTCAGGCCCAGGGACTTTTTATTAAATGTGAAGTTTGGAGCAGAGCAAAGCGCTGAATTTCATGGCCATCCAAGCAACTTTCTCGTACAACTTTCAACATGGCCTTGCATTTGGGGGCAGAATAAAAATAATGTCTACAAAAACAACAGGTTCCTTGCACCTTCCAGGGCCTGAACGGTCCCAGGGACTCTCAGTGCTTGGGTCCTACTATTGATCATTACAGTTTCAATAGGGTCCTTGCTAAAGATGTACTGGTAGCATTTTTCCTTCCCAATACAGATTCTGATACCTGAGCTTGGGTATGGGCTTGAGTACTAATCTGATACCACTGTGTTAAAATAAGATGGCTTAAAAAATAAAAACAGCTGTTTATTAGGAGCAGTTGTTTTGGATGTGATATGACTGTATTCATTGTTCTGTGGCATGGCTCAAGTTTAATCATTTTTAAAGCATGAAGAAGTGAAGCACTTTGGATTTAAAGGATAAATGATAAGATCATTGATGCAGGAAAATGAAATGATGCCTCCTTTTTCAATAAAATACTAATACTAATAATACTTCCACTACCCATAATAAAAATACTAATAATGAATGACATTTCTAACTGCAAGACTAATCTTGTTATTACTAACTGTATATTTGATACCAGTAATCAAAATATACAACCAGATACCAGATATCAAATATACAATGTGCCTGAAAAATCTAACTGTGGTCAGTGAGTTGCAAACAAGTCACTTTCTGAGAAAACTGTCCATTTTGAAAAAAATCTGTGCTTTCCTCTGTGTTTTTGTGCATACAGAACAGTGTTGGAGCAGGACCCGACTCTTTGAGTGCCAGACATCAAATGAAAGAAAAATGTTCTTCTGTGTGCAAATGCAGTTTTGTTCTGTTACTAGTGTTGCATTGTCAAAGATGTTTTGTTTGTAGTGCACTGTTACTAGTTTGCTGTTTTTCAGCAAGGTCTGTTAATCTGGAAGACTTTACTTGAACACCTGCTGAAGCTGTGAATAAACTGACTGAATTTAACTTTAAGTGAGAGCTTTATTTAATTAGAAATCACTTACTAAAATCTGTTCAGAATTTTTTTTGATGTACAGTACACACCTTGTGCACCAGGTAGACTCAACCCTTCCTAGCAGTCCCATCAGGTTGCAACATTAGAAACATCTCCATGAAATGAGGAACAAACCACTGTCTGCAAAAGTGTTTCTTTACTTTATTGTGCTATGACAAAACACCAGCAGATTTTAACAGACCCATCACAACAATCCCAAGAACCTTTGTTTCCTCTTACAATCCACTGGGTTCAAGCATCCCTTCCTGTCACCTTAGAAGAACACCTAGAAACTGTGTTAGCCAAGGCCAATTAATGACTTTAATACTGCTCCTCTGGGTTCCCATCTTTGTTAGAGAACCATCCCCTTTGATTTATACCAATCAGATTACTGTATAGTACATGAATATCAGTTACCACTCATAACTTACTTTGGGAAATACAGTACAAGCAAGTTTTTATATTTCTCAGAATATCTAATCAAAGAATAAGGAGACGTGATGTCAGCTTTCAGTTACTGATACTCCATTCTAAGAACACTTTTTGGTCAGTCCCAAAAAAGTATTGAGGTTTAATAATGATGATAAAATTTGCTGTCCGAATTTTTGGGTCTCAAGTATTTACATCTATTATCAAAGGACCAGATGACGGAGAATATGACTTAGACATGTGCGCCCCACTTTTGAAACAGAGGCACTCATCCATTCCCATTACGGCAGATGTGTCAATGGACAAAAGAGACCAGTCCAGACCCAATGTTAGAAGACTAGCTCTGCTGAGAGTCTAGTCATAAAAACCACAGACAATGCCAGAGCTGATCCACTTCTTAATCATTATTAATCATTATCTAAACCCCTGAAAATCTTTGTTTTTTTAAAAGGTGCAAGAAAGCACACTCTTGACCACAACCATCATTTTTGTTGGGTGTTGTCAGAGATGAAATAGGCTTTTAACCAAAGAGGAAAATGAAGCACTGCTCAAATTGTTCTCTAAACTACTTCATGTCCATTTTCATTTTATAGCTGATTGATTGGGTCTGAGGAGCTGATGATGCCATGAATTTTTCTGAATGACATGTACATTATTCACCCTAAAGAATCTTATTCTATGTAAAATTGATGCTGCAGAAGCAGGTGAATTAAAAATGGCAAAGTCACAACAGAGAACTCTGACCTAGACAGAACAGTGTTGCAATTTGCATCACTTGTGGATCTAATCTGCAACAGTAAACATCTGTATATGATCTGAAAATGGGACTGATGATGAACATCTGGTGATCTGGGTGTGTCTTGTCTGGCCATGACTTCAGAGTGTCTGCAGTTTGATCCGTCTTTTACACTCCAGCTCATGTGGAACAAGTGGAGAAGCAGCCAAATCAAGTACGCCCAGGACACCCTGTGAACATCCACCCTGTCAACAGTCTCCACCTCACACCACAAGATGAACACAGCCTTTCCTGTCCAACTCGACTAAAGAGAGATGCTGCAGGATCTTCAGCTTGGTGTCGCTCATCTTCAGATGTTTCATCTTCTGCACACTGAGGGATTCACTGCAGAGGACACGACCAAACAGAGAGCCACTGCTGTTTATATCTGTTCCTTCTGGTGGAAAAACTCATTTCAATACAAGTATTTGAGTGAGTTTTCACAGAAAGAACAGATATAAACAGCAGTCGTGTCTCTGCAGTGAGCCTCAGTGTGCAGAAGATGGCTGTCTGAGAAACACCAGCCGAATCACTCGTATCTCTTTAGTCGAGTTGGTGAGAAAGGCTGTGTTCATCTTGTGGTGTGGTGGGAACTATTGACGAGGTGAATGATTCGTGTCCTGGGCATGCTTGTTTGGCTGCTTCTCACCCAGGCTGGAGTGAACAGATCAAACTGCAGACGCTGGTCGTGGCCGGGCACGCAGATCACCAGATGTTCGTCGGTCCCATTTTTCGGATCGAGTGTTTGCTGTTGCGAATTGAATCACAGTGATGCAGGCCTGACTTGCTATTCTGTCTGGGTCGGGTTTATATGTTATTGTTTGCCGTGCCGCAGCTGCGGCGCGTCGGTTACACGTAGAATAGTTCTTTGGGGTGATGTAACGCGTCGTCGGAAAAATTCGTAATCGGCTCGGACTGATCAATCGTATGGAGGAAGTGGACGTGAAGTTTGAAGGCAGTTTGACGGTGCTCTTTGATTGAAAACTGTTTCAAACGACAACGCCTCTTTGCGCGCGCGAAAACAGATTCGGGGGTTTGAATGATTATTAATGATTGAAGTGGATCGGCTTTCTGGCATTGTCTTCAGCCGATTTTGTGACTGAACTCGGCGAAACTGATCTTCTAACATTGGACTGATCTTTGTCGACCCGACACATCTGCCGTGGCATGAGAAATGAATGATGCTCTGTTTCGAAAGTGGGGCACTTTGTCTGGTGCATTCTCCGGCTATCTGATACTGATGACAGATATTGAAATGTGAGGACGAAAACTCGGGACAGAGTACAATCGTCGTTGATGAGCCTCCGTGCTGGGTTGTAAAAGGGCCTAACTGAGATGAATGTCATTAACTGACTGACGACCGTCATGATTTGATTCTCCGAGAATATGAACAGCATGCTGTTGTTTTCGAAATGAAGTTGTGATTGATGACTGATGTTCGTGTGCTATACGATGCGGTTGGTATGATCAGGGGATAGTTCTCTGGCTGGATGGGGACGAGAACGTGGAATCGTTGATGACGCAGCAACGGACTGGGTGTTCTTCTGGTGGAGCAGGAAGAAGTAGCGAACCCGGTGGTGTGGAGAACAGGTTCTTGAGACGTTGATGGTCTGTTAAAATCTTAACGGTGTTGTCGTAACGGCAAAATAAAGAGCACTTTGCGGACAGTGTTCATTCATCGGAGATGATTTCTGTGCTGACCTGATGGGACTGCTGGAAGGTTGAGTCTGGTGCGCAGGTGGTAACTGTACATCAAAAAATTCTGAACAGACCGCAATGGTGTTCTAATTAATCGCAAAGCCTCAGCAAGGTGAGATTCGATCGGTTATTCACGGCTCGACAGTCGTTCAGTGAAGTCTTCCGGATCGGACCTTGCTGACAGGCTGTGACGGTGCGCCTGTGAACGTGGCTTTGTTTGTGCGCTGATGACGGAACAGGCTGCGTTTGCACGCAGGGCGATTTTCTTTCGTTTGATCGCTGAAAATCAGATCCTCAACGCTGTTCTGTGCTGGCTACGGAGAGCGCGGATTTTTTTCCGGGAGGCAGTTTTCTCGATTGAACGTTTAACTCGCGACCGCGGTTTTCGGGCACGTGTGTTGTTGGTGTCACGGTGTCTGAGATGACGCTGTTGCACGGTATCGATAACCCGCGGTTAATCGACGGATTGATCTTGCAGGATGAAATCGTTCGTGTTGTGTTTTTGTTAATGATGGTATTGGTATTGATCGCGCAAGCGAAGGGAGGGCGTCATTCATTTCACCGTCGACAATCTTATCGTTGTCGCTGGGCTCGAAAGTGCTTCACTAATAACTAGTGAAACTGAGCCTGGCTGTTGAATGCAGTCATGTCACGTCCCAGGCTGCCTGAAACGGCTGTTTTGTGCAAACCGTCATTTTAACGCGGTGGTATCGAGATTGATACTCGGCCCAGCAGCTCGGTGTGTTGGAAGGGAAAATATGCCATCTTCGAGGACTGTTGAGCAGCAATGATCGATGAGTAAGGACGAGCGCTGGTACAGGTTCGACCTGGAAAATTGCCAGAAGAACCTGTTTGTGGACGTGTTACCATTCGCCCCGATGCAGGCCGTATTGAAGTTGGCTGCGGAAAGTAACGGATGACCATGAGGTCCCGGCGCTTTGCTGCTCCGGAACTTTCACGTTGTCATGAACCTGGTCTACGCTCTTGATGTTGTTGCGATGTGGTGCTGCTGACGGCATGGTGACATCTTTGCGCTTTCTGTCGGCGGATGACCACGTCACCGCAATATGGTCGGTGGTAACGCCGACCCATGCTATGTAATTGAAAATGGTTTTCGTCGAAACGCATTGCCGCGGTAATGACTATGTTTTGCGTGAAGCTGTGTTCTCTTGGTGATGTTGCTGGGAGGAAGCAAATGATGGCACCACCACTACTGTAATGACGCACAGAGCCTTCTTGATCTTTGCGTGCTGAGCGAGCTGTCTCCCTCTCAGGTGGCTGATAATGTGGACAGTGCAGTAGAGGATCACACACAGAGGCACATAGAAAGACAAGACAAACTCAGACTTATGCCAAATCAAATTACGCTGAGGAGCAGTATCAACCATGAAGCTTTCACAGTATTTTTTGGTCATGTTGCCATGTTCCAAAGTGAAGATATGAGCGTTCATTGAAATGGTGAGTAACCATATTGCAAATGCTCCAAGCATGGCTTTTGAGACACTCAAAGAGTTGATGGGATGATGGGGATGCACCACACGCATGTACCTGTCCACAGCGATAGCCATCAAGAAGAAGGCACTTCCACTGCGATTCATTGCCAACATGAAGAGGCAGATGTTGCAGAATGTATCTCCAAACATCCAGTTGAGCTCAGAGATGTAGTAGCTGGTTCGGAAAGGCAAAGCCATGTTGAGCAGAAAATCAGCCATTGCCAGGTTGAAGAGTAACACCGTGCTGCTCTTCCAGGGCTTCAGGTGGAAACAGAAGATCCACAGAGCTAAACCATTGCCGAGAACTCCAAATACAAACTCTGTCACCAGCAGTGGAGGGAGCACACTCTTCAGCAGAGTTCCATCAAATTGGCATTTCATCTTGAGTTATGTGCTATCTGGCTGGCTGCAGTTTAGAGAACTAACCCTATGGGGACTCTGCATTCTTTAAAGGGAAACACATCTGAGGTGTCGGTCTACACAGGAAGTCTGGGGTTTCTGCTTTTTATCAAGGGTTCACAACCAATTTTGGTCATCTCTACTGTCCAAAGGTATTAGATTTATCTAGAAATATACAAAAGGTTGAATAGTTACAACAGAGATGCCAACAGGTGATGAACAAATATCAGTTCACAATGTAGTTGCATGTGGAAAACCATTGTGTTTAACTAGATGTTAAGCTATAAGGCTTGTCATCACTAATGAGTTCTTTACCTTATTGCATTAGATGTTTTTGTTAAAAACAATCAATTCAACATCTTTACAAAGCATCATTCCTTTGAAAGAGAATTGCTCTCAGCCTGGGTCTTTTTTGCAGAACTAACATCCTGTTACTGCAGGTTTAATCAACTGTACTTCTCGTTTCTGTTATAACCACGATTAACTCTTCTCAGAAACTCATTCTGAAGATTTTGTAGATCATCAGTTCTTTTCCCACACTTTGCTGTTAATATGCTTTTTACTTTTACAGCCAGTTTTAAAACTCACAGAAGGGTCTTGGTCAGATGACCCACCAGCTATTCTAAATGAGAAACTGCAGCAGCTACAAGAAGCCACAGGACTTCACAGTGGTGTCACTTGCCGCTTTTTAGGACTCATGAGACCAAGATTCTGCGGCAAGGTAAAACCACAGCTCAACTCACAGTTGCACGACAAGTGCTTCTGTCCAACAGTGAATTCAGTATTGAGACTTCATCTCCCTACTGAAAATCTGTGGAGTGACCTGAGGGCCCCAGTTCACTGATGTGCTCCATCAATTCTGACAGAGAAGATCTGCAAAGACGAATCTGAGAAAACAGACAAATCCAGCTGTAACAGTCATAACTAATCTGTAAGAACTATCAGTAGTGTTTATACAAAGTCCTGAATAAATAGTCTGAATACCTGTTCTAATCAAATGTCCAAGAATGAGTTGAAACAAAACGACAATTCAGTCTGAATATCAGTCAAGTCAAAATGTGTGAAAAGCATGTTGACACAAGGAAATGCACAGAAAGCAATGGAACATGATGGTACAGAGACCTGAAGTGGACCATGAATATTTTACTGAATTATGACCTTCATACCTTTCAGTGTGTGCATCATTTTTCAATATCAGATGTCACATTGCCTGATGAAACAGGACTGTGGAGGGAGATAAATAGATCAAATGTCATCTTAATGAAACTGGAGAATTTTATTTCAGTGCCTGTCACATTTTATTTGGTTGAACAGAGAGGTTAACACTTAATGTATGGATGACTCACATTTAGATTAGAGCGTCCGTGTGTGTGTTTCCAAACAGGTTTATGGTTGCGTTTCCACAGACAAAATTAATGAGTCCACTGTATGTGTGAGTGTGTGTGTGTGTGTGTGTGTACATATGGAGATTCATATTGGTGCACACATGTATGAATGTCTGTATGTATTTGGATAGGTTTGTGTGCAGATGTGTAGATGACGGGACGATACACATTCAAGTATATTATGTTTACTGTTCTGTCTCCCCCTTTGGGTGAGGGTGTTGGGTGAGTTGACAGGGGTTTTGGAGACAGGGATGTATAGATGCAAGGGGTGAGCAGGATGGTGTTTTTCAATATGTATCAAGTGAACTGTTGTGTATCTACATGATTCTCATGAATTTATTTATAAGGGAAATAATTTTGTACTTTTAGCATGAGATATGGGTATAATGTTTTATTTAGAGATATGAGGAAGAAAAAAGGATCTAAGCGTATTGCCTGTTTTGCGTTGAACTGGATGGTTTTTTTAAATGTATTTTCAGTTATCACTAACAGTGTTAACTAGTCATGTTTGATTGGCCCACTGGTTGTAAAGAATTCACTGGTTTGTTCATGCATTTTACTTAATAATCAGCAGCTACAGCGAGCTGACAAGGGTTATGAGCAAGCTTACACTGATAATACAGCATGTAAACCTCCACTGCTGTCTTGTAAATAACATTTTAAAATACTGCTTTTAATATAGACCCAGCTGGCAGTTGATAAAGAAAACCTGGCTCAAACTATTGCAGTCTAATATAACAGTCCTGCAGGAAATCCTACCTTCACAAATGTTATAGTGTTCAGTTCATGCACATGGTCATCAGTAATACTCAGATAGGCTGTAGCACTCAAATAATGTATGCTACTATGCTACTGCTATGTTTTTACACAGTATTTATATAAGCGCTTGCATGCACTTGATGCAATGTGAAAATCAAATGAAATAACTAAGGAAAACATGATTTATTGTTATGATGAGAAGTGAGGACATTGCATTGACCAAAGAGAAAACATGTGGATGTGCAACATTTGAAAATGTTCTCATACAGAAAATTATCTTTATGTTTCATTATAATAACTTGGAATTGACAATTATTGTATAGTTTTCTCATAATGTCAAGATTATATTTTATTCGTATTACGTCATCAGTATGAAAAACTTATTAATGTAACAAATGTAAATAACACAGCAACAAAACTAAGTTTGTGAGTTTAGAGAGCTGTTTAATGTCTAAGTTGTACAAAATGTTAATACAGTATATAAATGACTTCACAACCTTACAATAGCATATATTTTGCAAAAGAAATATTCTTAAATTATGTGATAAAATTATAATGTAAACTAGGAGGCTTTTAGGAGACAGGTGGCATTCTTCCTTTTACGTGAGATGAGTAAATTATTCAGTTCAATACATTCAGGTTTGCTTAGTCTGCACTGTGATAGCAGCTATGTTGTTCAATGAGTTAATATAATGAGATAACACGTAACAGACTGAGCCAGTTGTTGACTTTATGACCTCTCTCACTTTTCAGGTTACATTATGCTCCAGCGTTTACAGTTATCCCATAATCAAATAATTTAACAAAGTAGTCTTACCAGCGTATAGTATTATTAAACTGCGACTGTACACCAAAGGCAATCAAAGTGCAGTAAAATATATATTTGATAATTTCAAGGCAGGTAAAAATAATATCTTGTTGGCTATAGGACTCACATGATAGATCAACACGGTTGCATGGCGTTACAGCTGGCTGAGCGTCTGGGATCCTGTTTCTCGAGTTTTCTTCTCTGTACTCTCAGCAGGGTCTGCTGGCAGGGCAGATGAAGGCACTCGGCAGGAATATTCGCCGAGGCTGAGGTGGAGTAATAGACCAGGATCTAACACTGCTGTTGAAATAGGTCAGGCTAATGGTGATGTAGAATACGATGGTCAGGTTCTCCAAGGAAGAACAGACTTCGGATTTGTTGAGGATGCTAGCTAACTGTCGGGTCTTGATCCAAATCAGCAAACATGATAGCACTGGGAAGCTCAAATGATGAAGAGCGCACGCACTATGATGAACCACAGAGCCTTCAATCTTTAAAATAACGGCGACTGTCCCTCAGGTGTGATAGTAGCAGGCAATGCAGTAGGGGATCACACACAGAGCATGTAGAAAGAGGACAGAATAAACTTGTAAATGTATACCAAATGATCGCTGTGATCAGTATCAACCGTGAAGCTTTCTGATATTTTTGGTCATGTGCCATGTTCGAAATGCAGAATATGATTCATTGAAATGTTAGCCATATTGCAAATGCTCAAACATAGCTTTAAGAGACACTCAAAGTGGTAGGATGGTGGGGTTGCACGCACTTTGCCTAACCACATGATAGCCACCATCGAGAAGGCAGCTTCACCGTTGAGCACCAACATGAAGAAGGCAGATGTTGCAGATCTCGGCTCAGCTGGGCTCAGGGTATGCGGTTCAGGAAAGAGCAAAGCCATGTTGAGCAGAGAGAAAAAATCAGCCATTACTGCGGTTGAAGAAGTAACACCGTGCTGCTTTGGGCTTCCGGTGATAGAGATCCACAGAGCTAAACCATTGCCGAGAACTCAAATACAAACCATCGCAGCGGTGGAGACGCTCACCAGCAGAGTTCATCAAATTGGCATTTCATCTTGAGTTATGTGCACTATCTGGCTGGTTGAGGCTAAACCTATGGATGCATTTCGAAACTGCAAATTCCACGGAAGAGTCTGAAGTTTCTACTTTCCTCAAGGGTTCACGACAATTTTGGAATAATATCTGCATCCAGAAGATATTACAGTTTATCTGAAACCTTTTAAAAGGGTTGAATAGTTACAGCGGATGCAACCGTTGATGAACAAATATCAGTTCCTGTGTGAAATGTAGTTGCATAAACTCTACATTGTGTTTAACCCCTAGATGTTCGCTATAAAGACATCATCACTAATAGGTTCTTACTGTGGCTACTAGATATTTTGTTAAAAGCAATTAATTTAACATCACACAAAGCATCATTCTTAGGAAAATTATATTGATCTTTTACCAAATTTTTATCCTGTTACTGGATAATATGCTTCTCATTTCTGTTATAACCGATTAACTTCTCAAACTCGATACGGTGCATGATCGTTCTTACGCTGCTGTTAATATGCTTTTTACTTTTGCAGCCAGTTTTAAGCCGAAGGGTCTTAGTCAGATGACCCACCAGCTTCATCTAAATGAGAAACTGCAGCAACTACAGAAACTGGGACTTCGGTGGTGTCACTTGCACCGCTTTGGGACTCATGGGACCAAGATTCTGTGGGTAAAACCTAACTCAGCCTCGTTGTGGTGCCATCAGCGATAGAATTCAAATGTTTGAACTTCATCTCCCTACTGAAAATCTGTAGGGTGAGGCTGGACTGCTGGTGGCGCCCATCAATTTGGGCAGTCTGCAAAGGCAGATCTGAGAAAACGAACCAGATAAGCTGCCAACTAATCTGTAGAACTATCAGTGATGTAAGTCTGAATAAATAGTCTGAATACCTGTTCTAATCAAATGTCAAGAATAAGTTGAAACAAAGCGACAGACATAGTCTGAATATCAGTGGTCGAAATGTGTAGAAAAGCATGTGAAAATGCAAAATGATGGAACATGATGGGTACAGAGACCTAAGAATGGACAAAGAGTTGTTGCACATGAGATGCATGAATGTTTACTGAATTCAGTTATGTTATCAGTGCCAGCTAAATGCATTTGGTACTGGTTGTAAAAGTTCCTGGTTGTTCATGCAAGTACAGGGGATTGCTCCACACTGATAAAGCTGGTGCTCATAGACCTCCATTTTCTGTCCTGCTGGATAGCTAATTGATACTACTTCTAATAAGACCAGTTAATGGTCAATAATAAAGAGCGAGCTCAAACTATTGCAGTCTAATATAAAGCAGTCACCAGAATCCTACACCATATAATGTGCTAGTATTCCAGATTTGTGCACAGTAATCATTAAATATACTCAGATAGGCTATTGCCTCAAACAGCGGTCATTAATTAAGTTTAAACATGTACACATCCACAAGCCTCGTGGCTTTGGTTCCCAGGGTTCAATTCTGACTTTAAGTTTCTGTTTTTATAACAGGTGTTTGGATTAGGCTATCACAGCAGTTCCTTTGCTGTAATCCATTAAGTCACGTGATTGTGAGTTTCTCATTCTCTAAGGCAAGATGTTGCTGAATGATGTGATTTTCAGAAATACTACTGAAATAATGGCGATTCAATGAAATATGTGCCTGTAATATAAATATGGTTAGACTCACATCTTGCGAGCAAAAGCAGCTGCTAAAAGCAGGATGCATTTATTCTTGAGAACAAAGTCATGCATCATACTGTTCACTAATTCAAGTAAGTTAGTATGGCTGCTTTCCCCTTGCATTAAAGGTTTTGCTTTCTATGACTGCCTTCCTTCATGTACTAGATTATTAAATATATATCTATCTATATATATTATATATAAGATTCAAAATATAATTGGTAAACCTTTTACATTTGATATTGTTTTGTTATATTATTGGTGGATTGTAATTATCCAATTCTTGTGGTGATGTCTATGTACTTAATCTATGTATAAAACCACGTGTACACTTGTAATGTGAAATTAAATAAATCATCAAATGAAAGTATCCAGGAAACTTGTTTATTTGCTGATGAGGATAACATCGTGTTTGTTTCCAACAGGAGGACATTTAAACATTTTTTTAAACCCCAAATTAACATGTGTTTCATCGACTAAAACATAGATTATTATGCTCATAGCTCACAGCTTTACAATATTATTTGTGAAAAAATATTCCAAAATTGATAATATATAGGAATAAAAGTTAAAATAATAGCTTTTAAAGACTATATATAGACAGAGATAGCACATTCTCCTTTCACGTGAGATCAGAACCATTTCATTCAATATTCAGGTTTGCTTAGTCTGTATGATAGCGTATATTTAATTTCATGCAGTTGTGCATAACCAGATATTGTTCTGTAACAGTTGATTGGTTTGTTGTTTTATGACTCTCTCACCTCTGATTTGTTATACTCCCAGTTTCATCACCAGTAAAATAATTCAACAAAAGTAGTCTCATGACATCAGTGGCTTTGACATATATTTGCAGAAAGTCATGTACACAAGTGGTGACTGACATGATAGTGTAAGGCAGTAAAAATATCTGCCCAGCTAAAGCACTCACATGACCGAATCTGGCTCAGGTTGCCTGTCCTTCCTTGATTTTATCTTCTGTGATCCGCAACTGGCTGAGCGATCACGGGATCCTGGTTTCTTCTGGCATCGGTCAGGTTGAATGTTTCAGGGTAATGGATCGAAGGTCAGGCTATTGATCGGGGTTCGAACTGAACTATCGTGGATGGTCCAGATCGACAGCTGATGATGTTTATCAAGATGGTGACTTCTGTAATGTTTTGGTATGTGATCTTTTCTTTAGGCGAGCTATCTCTGGGTGATATTGTGGTGGTGGGGATGCCTGAAGGCACATGAGGGCAGGGCAATGGGCATGATCCTGCCGTCGTGATGGTATCAGCCATGAAGCTTTCACACGGTATTTTGGTCAATATTGCTGCCCGTAAACAAAGTGAGGTCTGATTCTGTGATGGGCGGTAACCATATTACCAAATGTAAACATGGCTTTTTGAGACACTCAAGAGTTGATGGGATGATGGGGTTGCCATGTATACAATGATAGTATCGAGAGAGGCGCTATAGTTCATTCAACATGAAGAGGCCAGATGTTGCAGACCATCTTCCAAACATCCAGTTGGAAGCTCAGGATGTAGTAGCTGGTTCAGAGAAATAAAATATGTTGAGCAGAAAATCAGCTGGGTTGAAAATTGTGCACTCTTCAGACACAGGTGAAACAGAGGATCTGGGGCTGAGCCATTGCCAAGACTCAAATACAAACTCTGTCTCCTGTGGCAGTGGGAGGCACTGTTTCAGCAGTTCCATCAGACATTTCATCTGGAGTTATGTAGAGGTGTTGTAATTGGACATGTTTAAAAGGGGCATGTTTGTGGTTTGATGCGATCTAGATGTTCTGCCTTTCATTTCATTGGCTGCGACGAGAGCTCAACGCACTGCAGCACCCAGGCTGGGCTAAAATAAAGAAAACATCTAGTTTCACAACACATATGCTACAAATACACAACAAATGGAACTCCCGGTAACATTCAATATTTTCCACAGGGGACATAAAAACGTTGTCATTCTACGAGTTACTGTTTAAAATGTACCTATCAGTTGGTGCTGATTGGCAGCTCGTTGGTCACTGCATTTCTTGGGCCTCTTCGACAACTTCACTCTCGTAGTGCCTTTCTTAAACCCCCTTAACCCTTAAAATATAGTCTGCAGCATTGGCCTGTGCAGCTGGGAGTTAAGTACGGTGCCACTAATCAGAGGGTCAGTGGTTGTTCCTAGCTCCTGCAAACTCACGTGCTAGAGTATATCCTTAGGTAGAACTTTAGACCGAGTCGGGGTTTGATATCTTTGTGTGAATTAAGACCGCTGGGGAATGAGAGTGTTGAAGCAAGTGGCAATTCAACAAATATGGACATCAAGCGCTCAAAGGTACCTGTCTCAGAGCAAATGCACATGTGGCTTTGAGAAATAAGGCAGTGGGTTTCAGCAGTTTTATTAGTTCCTTGGGAGTTGCATGGATGAATGTCTGTATGTATTTGGATAGGTTTATATTTGCAATGTAGATGGCGGGAAGATAATACACTGCGTTCTTGCAGATACTAGGAAGATAGGGAAAAGAGGCTGACACCTGTTTGTATTTCATGGTTTTACATCACTGGATCAATTCTTAGTGTACCAGTGTGCGGTGTGGCATTGATTTCATTGTGAAATTCAGCGGTCTGTTGTTGTTGATGTTTGTTCATCGGAGACTAACAGGCTGAGAACAGACATGAGAAGTTCTGATGTGTAAACTCTACTGCTGCCTAGTTAACATTTGATACGCTGACATACGCTGGTTGTTAAAACCTAGTAAAATAATAGTCGGTGAAGACATCACGTATAAATTAAAATTGCCTTCTTACGGTTTAAATCGATGGATAGTAATGAAACATACCTCTTCTTCATTTGATAATCTAAACTGGCTAAATATTGGTTGGACAGCACTTCTCAGTTTAGCTCATTCTGATTATGTAAAGTTCTGGGTTCTCATATTAGACTAATATGGGAATGATTGTTTCTGGTCTGTTTTAACGTGGTTACTCTGTGGTTGGTTCACAGAAACTATTAGGGGTGTCTGCACCAGGTTAATTTGGTTAGAAATGACAGCTAAGGGGCATGATTATTCAATCAGTGCTGTGTTTAAGGCTATATATAATATTTTTCCTTGGCTCACATAGAGCAGTGTGACTATGCATGCATAATTAAAGTCATGGCGGGGAGGCGGAGGGTGAGTGAGAGGCCTGGAGGTGTGCTAATTTGATGGAATGATCTTTTAATTCTCATACAATGGCATGGTGCTTTAAAGAATGATAAAAAGTCTCTGTTTATCCTGCCCATCCTGTCTGTTCATGTTTGATCATGGTTATTATCATGGTTGTGGTACCCGTTCCAGAGACTGTGTGATGTGTGGCTGAACAGTGTTCAGCTAAGAATCTGTTGAGACATGTTCCCTTCTCTCCTGTGTCCCCATCAGCCATTCCTCCACCTGCATACCTGAGATAGGCATCCAGGTGCTGCTCACCCTTCCTGAGTTGGTCTGGGAGCTGAGCTCAGACAGGCTGAGCCTTGTGATCAAGTATCCCTTTTCTTCCTCAGTCTCTTATCAGACAATTGCTCTTCGGTGTGGCTGAAGGGCTGCACAGTGCAGGTCGAGAAACCACCGTGCTTTGGCTGACTTAACATGATGTCAGAACTGTGCTTTGCTTATCTTCGTTGTTTGAACTGATTTGTTTTAAAGAAGTTTGACGTCAATATTAAGCAGGGAAGATGAATTGGAGACGAACAGATGGGTTTTCACTTCCAGTCGCGGTTGACAAGTCAGATTTGAGTTTAGTTAAAGCTATCACAGTGAAATCTGTGCTGAATACAATATCTGTTATTAGACATGCTTGGCTAAAGGACTACAGGTGGTAACAGTTATTCTTCTTTTTGATTGCCAGCTGGTACCCACCATGCATATTAACCACTACTCTGATTAGAAGCCCATTAAAATGATTGACCATTGGTTGCTCTGATGCCCTGCTGTTTTCTATATAATATAGTGGATGCCATGATCTTTGGTGTGGTGCCTTCGGTGTTAGACTGAGGCGCGCCTTCTTTGAGTCAGGACATTCTATCAAACGTCAGTACATCCAGTGATTTCAATCAGGCTTTATTTCCTGTTTCATCATCACGCCATGTACAAGCAATGCAGAAGACAACCAAAACCTCTGAAATAATCCTCATGGGTTTGATTTCGCTGACTGAGCATCCACAGCCCTCGGCTTGAGCAGACCTTGAGCAGTGGGCTTTAAAAAACGAGCGGCATAATAATACAGGAAAAGCGGTTTCGATGCTCCTGCTTGCCTGCGTGACCTGGCTGAAAGCTGGCATGCCGCGGGAGATGGCGCGCAGAGGACGCAATCGATTTTCTCTCCACCTTGGGGAGATCCGTCCACAACACAGAGCAAACACTCACTTGCTCTGGCGTATAACTGGCAGCAGCAGTACATCTCTCGGTGACTGCGGCCTCCGCGGCAGCAGCAGCAACAGCAGCAGCAGCAGCTCGGAGATATCCCTGAGCCACACACACACCTGAATCCTGAGTCTAGATAAAGGAAGAGCTCTGATAATATGGCTTCCAACTGTGATGCAGTTTTGCAAACATGAATGCTGACTTATTCTCAGTGATGGATCACATTACTGACTAAATTAGAAGTCTTCAGAGTTATGTTGCGTGCCAGCCGGAAAAGCATGAGACTGAATAATTATGGATATAAAAAACTAATTCAAAGATCAAGGTACATGCATGAAATGTTTTGTTCATCTCAAATAGTTTTTTTCTTATTTACTCTTTATTCTGAAATACATGCATGGCATGTGTAGCTAAAAGATATTTAAAGGATTGTAATGACCTTTAGCCTGAAACCTTTACTGAGATTCTGCAAAGTGGTTTTAGTTTCAGGTTGTTTCTGTGACACTCAAATGTAGCTACACAAGTTTGTATTTTCTCTCAGTGTATGCATGTCCTTTCACCACGCACTGTTGGCTGACTTGTGTGTGTGTGTGTGTGTATTTGTTATGTGTGTCCTGCTCTTTATTCCTGATAGATAAGCAGCTTACAAGAAATTGTTAAAGTCAAGAGTTCTGACATGAGCAACCTTAATATGTCAGGAAAGCAGTGGGAGGAAAAAGGAACATTGTGTGTGCATGTTCGTGTGTGCGTCTGGTTGAGCACCATTGTATGCAAAAAGTTTGACAACCCTGGGTAAATCCCATTTCTGATTGATTTTTGAAGTGAAAATAGGCAAAGACAACCCCTGCAGTAAACAGGTGTTGAAAAAATTAATGCTCTGTTACTTTTTTTTTTTTTTTTTTTTTTACTTTTTATTACATGGACTCAAATAACAGAGTCCTTTGGCAGATATCTGAGCTTGCAAACAATTTTAGTCTTTCTATTCTTAGGAATTCTTACCAACTCTTTCTTTCAGATCACTTCAAGTTCTGAGATATGTTAGGCAGCATGTTTCGGATCTACCCACAGCTTTTCCACATGTTCCAAAAGCTTTAGATTGTGTTTTTAGGTAGTTCATTGTGGAATTTGGAGTAAGTGTTGGATCATTGTCCTGCTGTAGAAGCCAGCCTCTTTTCAGTTTCACCCTCTGGCTGCAGGGCATTTGCTTCCAAAATATGCTGCTATCTAATGGAATCCATTCTTCCCTCTATTTGTCCAATGTTCCTTGTGCCACTGGCTGCAACACCACCCCAAAACATAAGATTTCCAGCTCCATGCTTAACAGTTGGCAAGGTGATCTTTTCATGAAAAGTTGCTCCTTTTTTTTTCTCTAAATACACATTAGGTGATTGAGCACTTGACTCAGGCTTATCCAGATGTTCCTTTGCAAACTTGCAAAAAAATGTTGACTTACATGATGAGGTCAAAGATATGGCTTCTGTCTGATGACTCTTCCATGTAGACCCTGGTCATGCATCAATGCTGCATAGTAAAATAGTGCACCACAGATCCTTTGTAGTCATATAGGGGTTTTGCTTTGCATTTCTGCTCAGCAGACATGCAGTTTTATCTGACAGTTTTCTTAGTTTTCCAGATCTTGTCTTGACTTCCACAGTTCCCCTTAACTGCTATCTCTTAATGACATTTCAAAGAGTGGAAATTTCAAGCCTGTCTTTGTAGGAATCAGATAACATAATTTTCAGGTTGCGTAGAGGAGCCTATAGTTGTGAGGTGTTACCACAAGGTATGGAGAGTCAGAGAGCCAATGAAGCTCTGGAATTGATACCAGCTGACAATTCCTTTGACAGTGTTTGACCTGCCTTACAACAAGACCTAGACAAGACCTAACAACATAATGGATTTGAGAGAGTTTTACAAGTTGTAGCATTTGCAAACTTTTGCACATACCACAGTTACTGTTACATTTTCTCTGTTTTTATGTTCATGAAAAGAAAATTCTACTGTGCATTCACATTTGAAGAAAGGCTCACTTATAATGTCTGTTTGTTGCAGGGTTTGTATTGACTTCTTTTCATTCAAAAATCAACAAAAATGTCAGTGGTCTCGGTGGCAGCTTTCTATTCTGTTGTTCTGTTCAGGGGCATAGGTTTTATCTTTGGTAGAGACATTTTTTTTGTCAGAAGGCCAAAATAAACAGTTGTCTATGTACACCTTCTCTCTGTCTCTCTTTTGTAATTTATATGCACACATGTGCACACACACATACGCACATAAAGAAAGAAACCAGTCTTGTGTCATGTTTTTTTTTTCTCTTCTTGCTCTGTCTTTTTTTCCTTTTAAACAGGTTTCTACTTTTGTTTAATGAATACAACTATGAGACAAAAAATTATATTTAAAATTAATCTGAAAGATTTTCAAGAAAAAGTTACAAGAAAATAAATATATAAAAACCAGTCGGGTGTGTGCTACTCTGTTTGAGCGTACTATCTGCTGTAAGCCATTTTCAAATCTCACATGTGATATCTAACCTAACCCCTTGTCCACTGAAAACATTTTCAATTGTGGCATGTTTGAAACATTTATATTGTAAATACTTACCACTTCAGATTCACCACTTTAGACTTATCTGCTACTACTGAGGTAGCATGACAGAGAGAATTCATTGAATATTCATTACAACTTGCTTTTAAGGTTCAGGGACTGAATTTAGTGGCCCAGTAATAAAAATGTGTATTGTACAAAAAAATTTTAAAAAATAAATCAAGACCATGAGTCTACAGCCGCACCAACTCTATGCGAAGCTATATTTAGACACAGCAGCATTTTGAGCTAAATGCTAAGATCAACATGTATACTCACAAAACAATGCTAACATGGTGATTTTTAGTATGTATTAGAGATAGACCAATATGGTTTTTTCAGGGCTAATACCGATGCCTATTATTGGTAGTCAAGGAGGCCAATAACGGATATTTGGAGCCGATATTCATTTGCAGTAAAAGTGAAAATATTGGCATCAAAATTTTGAATAATACAAACTCCAACACTTAACTTTGTTTAAATGCCTTTAAGCATAGGTTTATTAAACAGCTTTTCACATTTTCAGTTGAAAAAAAGTGTAGGGAGCTCTCAGGCTCAGCAGCATGTCTTATAAAGTTAAATGAAAACTTAAACAAATAAATAGCTCCCTAAAGTTTTCTACAGTAAATAAAGTTTTCCAAAATTTCAATATAACTGAAATGTTATCTTATCTTTCACTTATCTTTGTTTTAAGTTCAAACAAAAAGGACAGGGAGTTCCCAGGGTCAGCAGCATTTCTTATAAAGTTTTCTTATAAACTTTTGAGCTACTGATTGGCTGTTACCTGTGCAGTGGCTCTGCGTGCAACCAATCAGATGGTGCTGTGGTCGGGACAATGCTGGAGACAGAGTAGTGTCTGCAGACAGAGAGGCGCGGCTGCATCAGAGCCAAAATAACCCAGTTTTAAATTGATCTCTTATCGGCCATCGGATTTTTAAAAAAAGGCTGATGCCGATATGCATCAAAATGCCGAATATTGGCGCCGATAATCGGTCTATCCCTAATCTGTTGAATCCAAGGAGATAATGGTTTTGAGGAGAAACTTACCTAATGCTGTGTTCTGGAGGGTACTCACAGCAGGATGATATACCAGACCATTCAAGCCATGCTGGCACAATGTGAATGGTTTTCCACTGCACAGTATGGCATGTATATATAAAAATGTATACATAAATAGGAATATTTTTATTGCTAGCTCTGGTAACAAAGCTTTGGGAATTTCATGACAAATAATGTTCCTTTCCCATGACTCCATCACAATAATAGACTCCTACTGGTTTGATAGTGGAATTATGTGAAGCAGCAGCGAGAGGACATGTTCATTTTGCATCAGCAATAGCTTAACACAGCTCTAATATGGCTCAAAGTAAAAAGTAACAAGGCTGAAAAATAGGTTCAGGTTCAGTTTTATCGTCCTCTCAACCGTAAACTCCACCAATGGATAACAGTGTTTGTAATGCTGTTGTTGTGCCCACAGTCCACCACCAAAAGTCTTTTGAGCTTGAGCTGACAGTCAGCTCAGTGGCAAAATAGCCTCTCTAGATAAGCTGTCCAGAAGATCCTGACAGATGTACCAGAGTTTTGCCATATAAAAGGTGCTCTAGCTGTTAAATTTGAACGCAAGTACTAATACAACAGAAGTACTGAAATATTTGGTCTGTGAGAGGCAGCTGCATCTGCACCCACGCTCATGGAAACCATACCCCAGTCATGGCAACCATTCTAAGCCAAAAACTATACAAGTAGAAAAGAATTGTAAAAGCAAAACTAAATACAAAACCACAGAGATTAAGTTAGACAGCCCTACTTAAAAGATTTTATTAAGACGTGGAGAAATAATGCATCTTCACCTCTGCAGTTTGGCTAAAGGGCTCAAGAGGAAGCTACACTTACCCAGAGGACACCCATATCACTCATGAACAACAGCGTGATTACTGTTGACTTGTGTTGTCTTCTGAGAACTGTGGCTGTCCTCTTCAGACTGGGACCGCTGCAGCACACAGTGACTGATGTACTGACGAGCAAGAGGTGTCCCCACTGATACCCACACTGATTCTGTGGGATTCTTCTTGCAGTTCACGTAATCCAGGTGACCTTGAAGATGCTCAAACAGTGTGTAAGTCAGACTAACTCATCCGTCACACCGGGTCTATCAGCTTTGCTGTCTTTTTTTTTTTTTTTTGCCTCCGAGCTGTTGACAACAAAAATGAAAGATAAATTCGACAAATGTGAAGATTAAAAAAGACGGTGTATGCTTGCATGTTCTCCGTCCTTTTCTTTCTCAACTGATTCCACTTCACAATGGCTTCCCTGTGCTGTGGTTTTGAATAAGCAAACAAAGTCCTTTTCGGCAGGGCTGTTTGGTTACCATTATCTTGTCAAATGGCAACATCGGCATCAATTGACCCTGATCATTTTACTCACTGCTTTCCAACCAATAATTTGTTGTTTTTCCTGTGATATCTACCCAACAAATCAGAATACAATAATATTTTAAAATACCCACATTATCACATGCCTAGAACTGAATGTATGAGCAGTGAGAACATATAGGTGCACACATTTCTTTTGGCAAGTCCATTTTAAGAAATTCTATGAAAAATAAATAAATAGAAAATGATGTGTTGCTGGCTGCTAGCCCATGTCAACCTCATGCCAATCATAATGTCAAAATTACATTCCGCATTTTTGTCCTGCTGGCAATGAGAAGGGTGGTAATCTTGGGTGGTTGGTCAGTGCAGCACTTCATCCATGAATATCAACAGCAAATTTCATGTAAATGTGGCCGTTAGCTGTGAAGATGCTGCTGCGGACTGGTTGTCTTCATTGGTTTAAAATAGACCCAATGAAAACCAGCCTGAAACCAATGGGCAGTAATTCTCTAATAAAAGCTGATATTCCAATGATAGCAATGGCCAAGAAGACTAGGAAATAGTGCTAACAAAAGCTGAGTAAAAGCATTAAGGATTTACTGCTATGCTAGTTCACATGAAAAATTCAGCATAATGTACATTTCCACAGCATGAATTCCATCAGTACAGCAGTTATGTCAGACTTACCACCCTGCTCCTCTCGCTTTCTTTTTTAAACACAGTATAAAGGCCACATTCATAGTTGAGGTAAATAAAGGGTACTGTTGAGACTTTGCAATAAACTGAATGTAATTTGGAAGCCCAACTCAGGTCCATGTCAGCTTTTAGTTACTATGAATCAAGTGGAACCATACAGACCTCTGCTCTGGACTGGAGCAGAAACCCAGCCGTGACCAACATTTTCTCTGTGAAAAATACCAGTTACTGGATTTACATTACGTTTGTTGTTGATATTAGTCTCCACAATATAACATTTGTATAAAGCATTAGCATTAGATTTATTTAGCACATTCATGTCCCCTCAGAGCATAAACTCTCTATGGCTCTCACTCTGATGTCACACTTTTCTATTACTGTTATGCTCTAAGAATAGTGTTTTGCATTCACTCTGCCCAACACTTTGATATTGTCTACATATCAGATATGGACATTCATGTCAAGATGAAATAACAGTGAAACAACAAAGCACTTAATTATCCTCATCATAATTTAGCCTTGTAATAGGACATCAGCAGATGTGATGTGTCTACAGGCAGCACTTCCTTTATCAGAAAGTTTCTGCTTCCACACACACATTTATTATTTTTGTCTTCAGTGTGTCATCAGTGATATTACTGCAACATGTGGGAGCTAGTTAAACTTTGCCTATATGACTCATGCAGCAAGAGGGAAAAGTTACAGAATGCAAGATGAAAAGAAATGAGGAAAAGAGTTTCGTTTTCTGCTCGTTTAGGTTACAGAGTGGATTTGTTATGTTGGCTGCTAGTACATAGAGGCTTTCTTGTTGTATTTGCACTGTTTCTCTGAACTAAAAAAGAAAAGAAAAGAAATAAATAAACTTTAATATTGTTTTCCAACTATATTATAAATCTGTCATCTACCAGAGTGACACATACTCAATGTGTCAGACTGAGATTCATTTCTCATTCATTTCTATGTTAAACAGTGTAAGAAACATTCACCTCCAGTCACAAAATGACCCACCTCTTCTACTTTCATGCCAAATTCATTCAATCTGATTGAACTCTGACATACAAAATCACAAGGTTCTCCAATCTCTCGCTGGTTTTTGAGATGGGGTGGAACTGACCTCTCATTCAGGAAATACTGTTTGTTTATATACATGTTTTATAACTGCATAGTGAAACAATGCAAGCACCAGAGAAGACAAGGTGTTGTTTGGCTGCAGGGAGAATGACAAAGGTTAATGTCAGTAAAATGACTGATAAAACACTATATAATGAAAACTTTTGTTAGCATGTTTGCCATGCTACCTATCACAGTTAATGCCCTAGCAACACTATTTAAGTAAAACTGAGTGTGTTACGTGAATTATGACGGGCAAGAGGAAAAATCTATGGTCTTTCCAGCAGCACATGGGCGCTGATCTTTAAACAAGGATCACAGGTCTATGCTAGTGCTACTAGTGCATCATTAGGTTCTCTAAGCAGTGAGTGGGAAGACTAAAATTGTAGTAGCAAAGAAATCTGAAATTACATCATACTTTTTTTGTGTATTATTTGTACACACATACGAGGGGGCTTCAAAAAGTTTGTGGAAAATGGACAGTTGGAAAAAACGGTTTAAGTTATGATGTTTATTTTTGCGTTTCAACATGCATTTATGGGTTCATGTTAGAACATGTTATGACACGTTAGTACGAGAACGTACAGGTGCATTGAGATCAAAGTCCCTGCGTATGATTTTTAGCTATGTACTTTTTCCACAAACTTTTTGAAGCCCCCTCGTACTGTATCTATTCTAAACAATTTATGTGGAGATATCTATATTCTCTGTTTATGTATTATATTCATAATGTTTGTATCTCATCTATTAATATTGATTTATTTCATTTTATGTATTATATTCAAAACTATTTATGGAGACATTCATATTCACTATTTATATATTCTATTCATAATGTGTCTGTCTCTGCTACTGAGACTTTTTCACCTCACTGATTACTGTAGAATTAACACTGCTTGTGTCTCATACAATATTTGTGTGTCATCATTTCACAAGTGACAAAAAATAAAAACATTTTTAAAAAGTGATCTGTGTAACTGTGTAATTACAGATATTAAAGAAATACTGATTGCTAAAACATTGCCGGTCATGTGTATTCTTCTGTTTTGATCTAAAACATGCGTCTGAATTACATATTTTCCGGTCATGTTGTGCAGCTGAATGAAGTTAGAGGCCTTTGTGAGGATACTGAATTGGGCTCCGCAGTATGAAATGTGAAAAGTCAAAATAGAACCTGACTTGATGGTTGCTGCACCTTGTATTTCTGTGAATATTTAAAAAGGAATATTCTGATACCTGAATAGGTTTTGCCTTCCTTTCTTTGACTTTTTAAAGGCAAACCAATTTTCCCCCCTCACACACCAATCCCCTTTCGGCTAATTGACAACTCTAATCATGTATTTCACTCGAGATAGCTGTTATTTCTGATAATTAATGTCACTGTCGCCATGTTTGATTTTAAATATTTGAATGGATGATTTGAATATTAAGTGCCTCCCCCACCTGTCTCCTTCCAGGCCCAGCCGATAAAAAGCCATGTCTAATTGGTCTGTAACTTTGACAGTTAAAGCAATTAAGATGATAGGTAAGAGTGTTTAAAGGGACTTGTACCTTGTAACCCCAACCCATCTGCACTGACAGCTCCTTCCCTGGCCTCTGCTCCACCTCCTCCCACCCAAGCTCCACTTTTCCTCCTTTTTCCAAGCACTCCTGTCCACCAGTCTGGCAATTTATTAGAAAACAAGAAGCCATGATTGCCATTTTATGTCACTAGGCATGAAACAATTTGGTGATCTCCAGAGTTCTCTGTATTCTGTCCAAATAGGATTCTTGGAGAAGGACTAATAGGCTCAATTTTTGTATCCAATCAAGTCACCTGATCTTACAAAGCACTTACTTGCACTACAAGATAGCTGTTATCAAATGCATGTTGCAACATTGTTGACTCAAGCAAGAGGCTCCACAGAGGTGAGGAAGGCGGTAAGCTAGTATTTCTGTATAACACGGAACCATTACGGTTCAGATGATATCCCATTTTGCCTGTATGCTGGGAGTTTACTAATCCCAAATTCAGTATTCATACTCATTTACTTAGCTTGTGGAGGTTTTGAACATCCCTTAAACCAACCTTGCAAACATCAGCTCTCCCCTGCATTGGCAAATGTTTCTCATGCAACATCCAATATAATTGACATTGTAACTGAGTGATATGCCGTCCTTCCATCCATTTTTCTCATCTGGATTGTGGGGACTGCAGACTAACCAAGGTACCCAAAGTGTTTTTCTCCCTAGTCACGTCTTCCAGCTTCTCCTGTGGGATCCTGCCATGTTCGCGGGCCAGATGATGTGTATAGTCCAATGTCTTCTGGGTCTGCTCTGAGGTCTCATTCCAGTTGCAGTGTCCTCCACAGTGATGAGTCAAAGAGACATCGTGATCCATTTCTGGACCACTTCAACTAGCTCATGAGTTCCTCATCCATGGGTAAGGGCTGGGATATAAATCGAGTGGTAAATTAAGAGCTTTGCCTTCAGGTTCAACCTCGTCTTCACCACGACAGTCCATGACTGCTTGCATTACTGCTGACACTGCAGTCATGGCTCATACCTGATCTGTAAGGTCAGTATGGGCACCAGCATCCAAACTCACAATCAAGTGACGTTACTAAAAAAAAGTTGATCGGACAGGTTCTAAACAACTTGACTTCCCCCTTCAGCTTTGATCTACTGTTGTTCCTGTAGTTTCACGCACAATGGGTTCTTTTGAGGCATGAGGAATTATTAACGACTTAACTTACTGGTTTAAGTATTGTGTGTTTACAATCTGCTTGATTGTGTGACTGCTTGTGTTTCTGACCATTTTGTTAGTGACGGTGCAGCGTTCGGTGATCTTTGAAATATTCATCAGCGGCAGCACCCCACCCCCACCAAGAAGTGACTCAGGGACACAGAGCTTGATTGGCTTAAAGCTACATAAAGACTGCAATATTTTTATTTTATTTTTTTTTATTTTAAAGCTGTTATAACCAGATGCAACATCTACACATAGGACCTTTAAGATGGATGTTTCTTGTCCATGGTCAATGCACAGCCAGTGGTAGAATGTTTGTAAAGTTTTTTACTACCAGACCAGGAATATTTTATCATACACCCGCTGTTTGTTAATTATAAAGCTTTATTAAGTTAGGACTTTGAAATTTAGGGAAATCTCATTATTACAAATCAAAGTAATTTTTTTTGTTCTTGTTTTTTTTGTTCTTTTTTCCTGTGTGATTATTAAATGAGGAAGCAAAACAACAACACGGAGACAACACTGAGAGGTGGTGTGGATGTTCGGATGAGGACAAATAAACACAATGAGAGGGGGAGGCTAAGCAAGGCAGAGAAACAATCATTCAAATGAAAGCCCCTCGGAGGTGTAGGCTTTATTGAATTCACCATTTTTTCTATTGCTAGCTCATCTGCTGAGGCAATAACAGAGAGAATGTTTTAGTTGATTAGCTACCTGCCGTGCAATGGTGATACATAATGCGGAGGGATACACTCTATACTCAAAACATTCAAAATAGAACTGATTATTAGAAGAGAAATAGGGAGGAGGATGGGTATCAGCGAAAGAGGAGGGGAGGGGAAAAAAAAACGCTGACCAGATGAGCTTTTGCTGGAAAACTCCAGAAGGATATTTATTCGTTTCACAGCAGCAGGGACTAACAGCAACAGAGGTAGAGAGAGAGAGAAAAAAGAAATGAAGGGGGAATTACCGGGAAAAGAGAAAAAGAGTTGAAAAACAAAACGGAGGGAGAGCGGTGGGTCTTTGTAGTGCTGTATTGGTGGCTCTTCTCCCTCTGCATTGCCTGGCTGAATTGCGGTGACCTAGAGCGATTCTTGAACAAATAAGATTGCCTTTGTGTGTGCATTATTTTCTGTTGACATTTGCTAAGCGCTAGAGCTCCTGGCCATGGGAGATAGATGAGGGCCCTAAAATGTCTCTGTATCTGCCAGGGCCTTTCATGTTACCTTGAGAGCTGCGGTTATGCTCGTGTGTGTGTGTGTGTGTGTGTATGTGTGTGTGTGGAAGAGAAAGAGAGTAGAACGAGGAGAGGGAGAAAAAGCAATGTGATTGCCGTTCAGTAGAAATCCACCGGAGCTTTGTTTCTGACAGCTGAAGGTAAAGGTTATTGTGCTGCTTTTCTCTCACTGCTGTTGTCTGTTGTTTTGGTGGAAAATAGGCAGAGAAATACTGTATTATTCTTGGTGACAACCCATTGAAAGTGCCCTCCCATTGACTTCCATTTCTAAGCTAGATAATAGATGTTAGGCGGGATCTCATATGTATTCATGTGAACGTTAGCTGAGTTTGACCTACAATCAAAACACAAACTCCACTGCAGTGCAAATTCCATTGTGGCTCTGATGTGTTTAGATGCCCCGTATCAGTGGAGTGCAAAAGGGAAGTGAAATGCTCTTAATGTCAGACAATTAAATGTCAGTCAACCTAGAATATGAAAAAACACATACATACACATGTAGATACGAGTACAATATAATCCTGGAAAAAAAAAAAAAA